>JAXRKP010001385.1:20000-27500 GCA_037039925.1 Doris montereyensis | reverse complement strand
GGCCTGCCTTATGGTCTTTTACCTTGAGTTTTAGCACAGTATACTGATTTAGCTATTCTAATGTCATTCATTCTATTAATATGCCCAAACCATCTCAGGTGATTCACTTTAATCTTAGTTTTTATGCCATCTGCTTTGGTTTGATCCCTTATTGTTGTGTTTCTGATTTTGTCTCTTTTAGTTTTCCCTACTACTCTTCTTAGATATTTCATTTCAGCTGCCTGTACTCTACTGAGTTCCCTACTGTCTAAGGTCCCGGTTTCACTGCCATAGAGGAGAGTAGGACAATGAACTGTGTTGTATACTGCCATTTTGGTTTTTGTTGATAATTCTTGCTTACCTACAAATGCTTTTCCTAGATGGTTATATATTGCACTTGCCTTTTTGATTTCTTCTCTTAGTTTTCCCTCAGAGTTAATCATTACTCCTAGGTAATTGTAGCTTTGAACTTGTTCTATATTCTCCCTGCCTAATTTAAGATTTTGTGTTTTAGCTTCCTAGTTACTATCATTGTTTTGGTTTTCTTTGAATTTACTCTCATTCCTCTTTATTTAATTCATTGTTCATAATGTTGATATTCGACTGAAAGTCCCTTTCTGATTTTCCAAACAGAACTAAATCATCGGCAAATGAAAGCATTGAAACATTTACTGGTTTGAGCTTCCACATACCTACATTCATTTTCTTCATTTTTAAGGATGCCTTTGCAACTGAAGCCCTAAATGTGATAAACAAAAGAGGACTTAGAATACAACCCTGTCGTAGTCCTGTATCTACATCACATACATTTCCAGCTACTCTCAATGCACAGTGGCATCGCTACTGGGATTTAATACAAAGGCAGTGAGGGAGTTGGTCAGTCTGGTTACTAATTGAAATATGGTTTAGTGTTGTAGTCTTGTTGTTGGCTGAATATTGCTGTTTTGAAACTGTCGACTGTTGGTTTTCATCTAAGTTGTTCCGGTCGACAGCACTTTGTACGAAAAATTAGTTTTTATATTGTTCTGATTTGACATGGGTTTTTTTTATCTGTTCTTGAATTGAATTATTATTATTATCATTATTATTTTCCTCACTGTTTGTAATGACTTCCAAGAAAGACTGTAAGGGTATCACACTGTTTGTAATGACTTACAAGAAAGACTGTAAGGGTATCACACTGTTTGTAATGACTTACAAGAAAGACTGTGAGGGTATCACACTGTTTGTAATGACTTACAAGAAAGACTGTGTAAGGGTATCACACAGTTTGTAATGACTTACAAGAAAGACTGTGAGGGTATCACACTGTTTGTAATGACTTACAAGAAAGACTGTAAGGGTATCACACAGTTTGTAATGACTTACAAGAAAGACTGTGAGGGTATCACACAGTTTGTAATGACTTACAAGAAAGACTGTGAGGGTATCACACTGTTTGTAATGACTTACAAGAAAGACTGTGAGGGTATCACACTGTTTGTAATGACTTACAAGAAAGACTGTAAGGGTATCACACTGTTTGTAATGACTTACAAGAAAGACTGTAAGGGTATCACACTGTTTGTAATGACTTACAAGAAAGACTGTAAGGGTATCACACTGTTTGTAATGACTTACAAGAAAGACTGTAAGCGTTTGTATATGGAGACACACTTCCAAGACAAAAGCTCGGAAATTCCTTTGCATGTAGAAAAATATGGCTTAGCTTCCGTCCCTGTGAAAAAATAAATGGTGAAAAGATATGTTTTCAAGGTCCTATGGTGAAAGATATGTTTTCAAGGTCCTGTGGTGAAAAGATATGTTTTCAAGGTCCTATGGTGAAAAGATATGTTTTCAAGGTCCTATGGTGAAAAGATATGTTTTCAAGGTCCTATGGTGAAAAGATATGTTTTCAAGGTCCTCACATACTTTGAAAGGAAACATTAATACGTTATACATTGTATCTTGGACACATCAAAGAAAATCAATGTCTTTTGCGGCTTCTCCTTTCATAAACATTGCCCTAAAAGTGTTCTTAGAAACATATATTTAAAAGTATTAAAGCCGTAAAATGATGGCAAAAATGCTCCTCCTTGCAACTGGATAGTCGAGTCACTCAAAATCATCCACGGGAAAAAAATCAACAAAACAACTCACATCTCCATTTAAATAAGAGTTGCTGAAACGCACATTGGAATGAAAATGTGATATTACAATTTGAAACCATGTGGTCAATGTGACAAAGACTCTGCCTTTGCAGTTGGAAATTTGGTGAATCTTTCATTAAAATTACGGTCAAGTCTGGATAGTCCGGACTCCGACAGTCCTGATGTCTCAGTTATCTAAACAGATTTTGTCTTCTTTATTTGTACCCCATTATCTAGAAATTTGTTCCCCATAAATGCACTAGGTCTTCATTACTGTAAGTTTTGAGACCTTCCGTTGACTCACAGAAACTCACTTTCATCAGTGATTTGATAATCCGGATGCCTCAATAATCAGGTTGTCTTGATAATCCGGACATATTGCTCAGAACAGTTAGAGGCTTTCGGATTATTGAGATGTGCCTGCAATTGTATTGTGTCACTGTCTCTGAAATTAAAAAGTCTCACTCTCTATAACTCGGTCGGGTAGTAGGCTTTCGAATACAAACGTATAAAGCGGTCATCATAAACATAATAATCGTGTGTAATCAAAATGACGTACCAAATCTTTTGATGTTTTCTTTTAACCTGAAATAAAAGAGTAAAGATTATGTTTTAGACTTATGTATTCGATATGTCTTCAGCATTAACTGCCCACTTTAGATTGATATCAGATGTAGCAGACCATGAAGAAATGTAAAATTTTGCTTCAAGGAGAGTTTTACAAAGCTATGAAAATTAATGGAAAATGCATGGTCTGAGGCTTATCATTTCATGTGAGATAACTGGTCTGCAATAATCCATACAAACATTAAATCATGAAGAGAGAGAGAGAGAAAGACGGAGAGAGAGAGAGAGAAACAGAGAGAGAGAAAGAGAGAGAACTCAACAGACATAGAGGCTTTGGTAGATAGTGTATACAAGAGCCTCTATTCCAACGATGGCTCTGCAAATCAGTAACGAAGTGCTTTGAAAGAGCTGAGCTTCTGCCAGCCCGACTTAGGAGGGAGGTATAGGGAGGCAGAACTAGAGACCTCTAACTGAATAGAACGTCACTTGTCTTATTCCTGCAAGAAATCGAGACCACACATCCTGTTTACATCCTAGTCGACGGAAATTATTTGAGAACAGAGTTGCATAGAGAGAGTCTCGATCCGCAATTGCAATCTGTCTTCGTCCCAGGTCCTAAATTTCCAGCGGACACACTAAAATTCACGAGGCGTAGCCCTAGCTCACTTGGTACGCTTGGCTCAGCTTTTCATGAAATGCAGGAGGAATAAAGAATGAATGCACTTTTCATTGGCACAGAGGGAGGATCAGGTGAAAGAGAGAGAAGGGAGATGCTTTATTCCGTCATACAGAAATGTCGAGGCGAAGTTGTGCCGACACATTAAATTGACCATGAAGAGAGAAATAGAGAAAGACAAACTTTGACCGTGTCGCCAGTCTGGGTCATAGTCACTCGGGCGGTGGGAGGTCGGAGAAATCTTCCATGAAGTTGTAGTAGACATCCAGAACTTTCTCCCACAAATGGTCAAACAAACGCCTGCTTGTAAACTTTCAAAACCTCTGATGAAAAAACCGAGAAGGAGTAATAAGGAATTGCTTTGCCTTCCTTCTTTGTGCAAGAGGGTTTTTCTAGAGAGGGAGGGTTTATAGAAAAGACCTGAGAGTATTTGTAAGAGGATTTGTAAGAGGAGGGTATTTTGTAAGAGAGGTATTTGTAAGAGTGAGGGTATTTGTAAGAGAGAGGTATTTGCAAGAGAGAGGGTATTTGTAGAGTGAGGGTATTTGTAAGAGAGAGGGTATTTGTAAGAGAGAGGGTATTTGTAAGAGTGAGGGTATTTGTAAAAGACAGGTATTTGTAAGAGTCGAGGGTATTTGTAAGAGACAGAGGTCGCGTGTTTGATTTGTAAGAAATTATATTGAAAATAAAGCAAAAATATTTGTGAAAGAGGGTATTTGTAAGAGAGAGGGTATTTGTAAGAGAGGGTATTTGTAAGAAGAGGGTATTTGTAAACTCTTTTTCTCCTTGAGAGGGCATTTGTAAGAGGGAGTAAGGAGAGGGTATTTGTAAGAGGGAGTGGTATTTGTAAGAGTGAGTATTTGTAAGAGTGAGGGTATTTGTAAGAGTGAGGGTATTTGTAAGTGAGGGTATTTGTAAGAGGGTATTTGAGAGGGGTATTTGTAAGAGAAGAGGGTATTTGTAAGAAAGAGGGTATTTGTAAGAGAGAGGGTATTTGTAAGAGAGAGAGGGTATTTGTAAGAGAGAGGTATTTGTAAGAGTGAGGGTATTTGTAAGAAAGAGGGTATTTGTAAGAGAGAGGGTATCTGTAAAGAGAGAGGGTATTTGTAAGAGAGAGGGTATTTGAGAGAGAGGTATTTGTAAGAGTGAGGGTATTTGTAAGAGAGAGGGTATTTGTAAGAAGAGGGTATTTGTAAGAAAGGGGTATTTGTAAGAGAGAGGGTATTTGTAAGAGAGAGGGTATTTGTAAGAGGAGAGGGTATTTGTAAAAAGAGTGGCATTTGTAAGAGAGAGTATTTGTAAGAAAGAGGGTATTTGTAAGAGAGAGGGTATTTGTAAGAAAGAGGGTATTTGTAAGAGGGAGGGTATTTGTAAGAGGGAGGGCATTCATAAGAGTGAGGGCATTCATACGAGTGAGGGCATTCGTAAAGTGAGGCATTCGTAAGAGTGAGGGCATTCATATGAGTGAGGGCATTCGTAAGAGTGAGGGCATTCGTAGAGTGAGGGCATTCGTAAGAGTGAGGGCATTCATATGAGTGATGGCATTCATACGAGTGAGGGCATTCGTAAGAATGAGGGCATTCATACGAGTTAGGGCATTCATAAGAGTGAGGGCATTCATACGAGTTAGGGCATTCGTAAGAGTGAGGGCATTCATACGAGTGAGGGCATTCATACGAGCTATGGCATTCGTAAGAGTGAGGGCATTCATAAGAGTGAGGGCATTCGAAGAGTGAGGCATTCATATGAGTGATAGCATTCATACGAGTTAGGGCATTCGTAAGAGAGTGAGGGCATTCATACGAGTGAGGGCATTCATACAAGTGAGGGCATTCGTAAAGAGTGAGGGCATTCGTAAGAGTGAGGGCATTTGTAAAGAGTGAGGGCATTTGTAAGAGTGAGGGCATTCATACAGTGAGGCATTCATACGAGTGAGGGCATTCGTAAGAGTGAGGCATTCGTAAGAGTGAGGCATTCGTAGAGTGAGGGCATTCATACGAGTTAGGGCATTCGTAAAGTTAGGGCATTCGTAAGAGTGAGGGCATTCATAAGAGTGAGGGCATTCGTAAGAGGGGCATTAATAAGAGTGAGGGGCATTAATAAGAGGGAGAGCATTCATAAGAGTGAGGCATTCAAGAGTGAGGGTATTCATAAGAGTGAGGGCATTCATAAGAGTGAGGGCATTAATAAGAGAGAGCATTCATAAGAGGGAGAGCATTCATAAGAGGGAGAGCATTCATAAGAGGAGAGCATTCGTAGGTGAGGGCATTCATACGAGTGAGGGCATTCATACAAGTGAGGGCATTCGTAAGAGTGAGGGCATTCGTAAGAGTGAGGCATTTGTAAGAGTGAGGGCATTCGTAAAGAGTGAGGTATTCATACGAGTGAGGGCATTCATACGAGTTAGGGCATTCGTAAGAGTGAGGGCATTCGTAAGAGTGAGGGCATTCGTAAGAGTGAGGGCATTCATACGAGTTAGGGCATTCAGAAGAGTGAGGGCATTCGCAAGAGTGAGGGCATTCATAAGAGTGAGGGCATTCGTAAGAAGAGGCATTAATAAGAGTGAGGGCATTCTAAGAGGGAGAGCATTCATAAGAGTGAGGGCATTCGTAAGAGTGAGGGCATTCATAAGAGTGAGGGGTATTCATAAGAGTGAGGGCATTAATAAGAGAGAGAGCATTCATAAGAGGGAGAGCATTCATAAGAGGACAGGCATTTGTAAGACGGAGGGCATTTGTAAGAGGGAGGACACCCATTTATTCAAAGCACACACATGTTTCTTAAAAGGTCACAATTCATCAAGTAAAGGGATGAAATAAAATCCTTCCTAGGACAAGACGCTGGTCTGTCACAGACTTTCTGCATCCAAGTTATAGCCGGTACTCATTTACATCTGTGTGGAGGAGGATACGAGAGTGAACTTTGTTTCATTGAAAATTACCCCGTTTACCATTTGCAGTGATCTCAAGGTGAATTAGGTGGAAACAGCAATAATGAAAGATACACACACACACACACATACAAAATTAGTGCCGTCCGCATGGACACCAAAAGGTGTTGCGCCTGGCATTGCAATTTCTGTAGAAAAAGGAACACTAGACTATCATTGGGCTTACACTCCACATGCAATAGCAGTCACCCATGTTGACCCGGTGAGCAACATAGGCTACATTTTCTTGCCCAAGGAATAAACACGAAAATGCCTCAGTGGGACTCGAACCCAGTAGTACCTCTTGCTCACAGTGCAAGGCCTTTAACCACTCGGCCAACTCATAAAGAGGGAAAGGCAAGAAGTAAGATCTACTAGCAGCGTCTGCCAACCTATCTATATTTCTATCTGTCTATCTTTCTACCTATCTATCTTTCTACCTATCTATCTTTCTACCTATCTATCTACATGTATCTATCTATCTATCTATCTTTCTATGTAACTATCAGTCTACCTACCTATCTATCTGCCTATCCATCCACCCATCTATCTATCTATGTATTTACAAGTATCTGTCTATCTATCCAACTCCCCATATAACTATCTATCTATCTGCCTATCGATCTATTTTCTATTCTGCTTTAAATAGCAAATATCTTTATTCCCGACAGGAAAGGTAAGCATATGATATAAGTGAGAGCCAATTCTGAATTTCAATACACAAAATATCTCAAAATGAGGCCAAGATTACGTATGCATGAAGTAGAAAACAAATGCTTCAAATAATGCGTTAAACACAAACACTCCTTGATCAGATTGGGCCACTCTTTCCTCAAGGCGATTGCTCTTAGGTCTTGTTACCGAGTGTTATCTACTGATGTGGGCAGCAGGCGGGTGGCGATAGGGCGTATCTTATCTCTTACCACTTGGTGTGTGTGTGTGTGTATGTGTGTGTGTATGTGTGTTGAGTGGCCGATACCTTACCTTCTGACTACCCAGTCCCCGATATCGATAAAGAAAGAAAAAAAATGTCTTTAGACTTTGTGTCTGTCCTCACCTTTCTCATCTCTGCCGTCCTCTTCATCCGCCACACTGCTGGGACTTGGACTTCTGGTTCTGGAACCACTCGGCAGGGACGCCGACTTGTTGCGGGTGATGTCGGAATTGCTGCGGTTGACTTTGCTCCCTCTGTCAAGCAAAAAGATCAGTAAACAGCTATG
>JAXRKP010001385.1:7500-15000 GCA_037039925.1 Doris montereyensis | reverse complement strand
AACTATCATCTTCTCTAGAAGGCCCAGACAAGACTCGCATCATTCTATTTACTCGTTGATACCAACTACCATCTTCTCTAGAAGGCCCAGACAAGACTCGCTGTTCTTCTTACTAGTTGATACCAACTACCATCTTCTCTAGAAGGCATTCAGTTACAGACAAGGCTCGCTGTTCTTCTTACTAGTTGATACCAACTATCATCTTGTCTAGAAGGCCCAGACAAGACTCGCTGTTCTATTTACTCGTTGATACCAACTATCATCTTCTCTAGAAGGCCCAGACAAGACTCGCCGTTCTATTTACTCGTTGATACCAACTATCATCTTGTCTAGAAGGCCCAGACAAGACTCGCTGTTCTATTTACTCGTTGATACCAACTACCATCTTCTCTAGTCTCGCGTTATTCGAGTACCTTTGACGAAGACGCCATGAAACCGCCCCCGCGCATTCAGAACTGCGAATAATATATGTACGCTGTGAGATCTGGAGTCTTAGTTGCAGGGGTGGGGATGTGAGGGTGTGAGTGGTGAGACTGCGTTGTGACTTCCTTGCTGATTAATTAAAGACGGTGGTAAACTCCTGTCACTGTCACTGTGATACAAGGAGAGGGTGAGGCAGTGGACTGACAGTTACCTAGGCCAACACCCCTCACTCTCTTTTAACTGCTGTCACTGTCACTGTGATAGAAAGGAGAGGGTGAGGCAGTGGACTGACAGTTACCCTAGGCCAACACCCCTCACTCTCTTTTAACTGCTGTCACTGTCACTGTGATAGAAGGAGAGGGTGAGGCAGTGGACTGACAGTTAGCTAGGCCAACACACCTCACTCTCTTCAAACTACTGTCATTGTCACTGTGATAAGAGGAGAGGGTGAGGCAGTGGACTGAAAGGTACCTAGGTCAACACCCCTCACTCTCTTCAAACTGCTGTCACTGTCACTGTGATAGGAGGAGAGGGTGAGGCAGTGGACTGAAAGTTGGCTAGGCCAACATTTCCTCACTCTCCTCTCTTCTCTCAGTCTGGTCCCGTCAAGGCAAAGTAGTCGATAGTTACAGCGTAGAAGTTGGTGTACAGGTATCAAGACAGGGTGATGCATCTCCACCCGTCCAATCTCGTGTCTGTTGGTGTACAGGTATCAAGACAGGGTGATGCATCTCCTCCAATCTCGTGTCTGTTGGTGTACAGGTATCAAGACAGGGTGATGCATCTCCTCCAATCTCGTGTCTGTTGGTGTACAGGTATCAAGACAGGGTGATGCATCTCCTCCAATCTCGTGTCTGTTGGTGTACAGGTATCAAGACAGGGTGATGCATCTCCTCCAATCTCGTGTCTGTTGGTGTACAGGTATCAAGACAGGGTGATGCATCTCCTCCAATCTCGTGTCTGTTGGTGTACAGGTATCAAGATGCATCTCCTCCAATCTCGTGTCTGTTGGTGTACAGGTATCAAGACAGGGTGATGCATCTCCTCCGATCTGGAGACTGTGGTCGGATTCGAATAAAACGCCTCGAAGCCTCGTGTTTGTTGGTGTACAAGTATCGACTAATGGCTCAAGTAGCGCCTAGGCCTATTACAGACCCAACCCAAAGACCATATTGTATGGTATTTGCTCAATCTATGACCTCAGTTTGCAAGGATTTCCAAAATCAAACCCAAACCAGTACAACTTCATACTAGTTTCACTTTATTTCATTTGTTTTTATCTCCCCCCTTTTTTTTTTCTTGGTTATTATCCTTCTTTTGCTGCTGTTGTCATGATAAACCCTGGAAAACAAAAACAAAACAACAGACACAGAGGTTGGTCGATAGTATTAACTGCTAGAATAGCATTGGACAACGGAAGTAGAGCGTGAGGCGGCAACGGCTGGGCCTTCCAGCGAACACGGCGGTGCGATCGACACACTTGGTGGTGGTGGTGGTTGTGGTAGAGGTAAGAGGGTTGGGCAGGGTGGGGGGGGGGGGAGGTAGAGGATTTGGGGACGGGGGCAAAGTAAAGTTTCATGGAGGCCGTAACGGGTCATAGAGCCGGAGCTTATCCAGGTTTCAATAGCCTGAAACGGAACAGGTGATAAACATCTTTCTTTTCATTGCCGGGCGATGGGTGCCGAGGCAGAGGTCCGGCTTCGATCCCCATGGTGGCCTGGGTTTTTTTTCTTCTTCTTCTGTTTATTCCTTGTATTTTGTTTCGTCTTTGTTCCTGTGGGGCTTTCGTATTATTTACTGTAATTTCCTTAGCATCCGACATGCCCCCTTGCCTCAGTGTTTGTCATTATCTACGAGATATCGATAGTTTTAAGAGCCAGATTATCACTGGGCGGAAGTAGAGCGTGAGGTTGCAACGGCTGGGCCTTTCGGCAAAACAAAACAGTGCAACCGACATACCTGGAGGTGGTGGTGGTGTGGTGGTAGGGGTTGGGAAGGGGGAGGTGGAGGGGTGGAGGGGATGGGGATGGAGGGGGTGGAGGGGAGGGGGAGGGGAGTGGAGATAGCGTTCAATTATTAAATGTGTTGCATGCTACGCAGCAGACCGCATTGTGCGTTTTGAGTTAGTTTGTTGTATTTTGCTTTCAAAGTTTTGATTTGATCGACATTCAACAACCCTGTAAACAACCGTACTACAACCTTGTAAACAACCGTACTACAACCTTGTAAACAACCGTACTACAACCATGTAAACAACCGTACTACAACCATGTAAACAACCGTACTACAACCTTGTACACAACCGTACTACAACCCTGTAAACAACCGTACTACAACCCTGTAAGCAACCGTACTACAACCCTGTAAACAACCGTACTACAACCTTGTAAACAACCGTACTACAACCCTGTAAACAACCGTACTACAACCCTGTAAACAACCGTACTACAACCCTGTAAACAACCGTACTACAACCCTGTAAACAACCGTACTACAACCATGTAAACAACCGTACTACTACCATGTAAACAGCCTGGGCATCTTTAACGATCAGGGACACAGAGTGTTGTGATGTGCACACACACACACAGAGTGTTGTGATGTGCACACACACACAGAGTGTTGAGATCTGCACACGATCACACAGAGTGTTGTGATGTGCACACACACACACACACACACACAGAGTGTTGTGATGTGCACACACACACACACAGAGTGTGTTGTGATCTGCACACGCACACACAGAGTGTTGTGATGTGCACACACACAGAGTGTTGTCATCTGCACACACACACACACACACAGAGTGTTGTCATCTGCACACACACACACACACAGAGTGTTGTCATCTACACACACACACACACACACACAGAGTGTTGTCATCTGCACACACACACACAGAGTGTTGTCATCTGCACACACACACACAGAGTGTTGTCATCTGCACACACACACACACACAGAGTGTTGTCATCTGCACACACACACACAAACAGAGTGTTGTCATCTGCACACACACACACACACAGAATGTTGTGATCTACACACACAGAGTGTTGTGATGTGCACACACACACACAGAGTGTTGTGATGTGCACACACACACACAGAGTGTTGTGATGTGCACACACACCCATAGTGTTGTGATATGCACACACACACAGAGTGTTGTGATGTGCACACACGCACACAGAGTGTTGTGATCTGCACACGCACACAGAGTGCTGTGATCTGCACACGCACACAGAGTGCTGTGATCTGCACACACACAGACTGTTGTGATCTGCACACGCACATAGTGTTGTGATCTGCAAACACACAGAGTGTTGTGATCTGCACACACACAGAGTGTTGTGATCTGCACACACACATAGTGTTGTGATCTGCACACACACAGAGTGTAGTGATCTGCACACGCACACAGAGTGTTGTGATCTGCACACGCACATAGAGTGTTGTGATCTGCACACGCACACAGAGTGTTGTGATCTGCACACGCACACAGAGTGCTGTGATGTGCACACACACACACACACACACACAGAGTGCTGTGATCTGCACACACACACACACACACACGCAGAGTGCTGTGATCTGCACACACACACACACACACACACAGAGTGCTGTGATCTGCACACACACACACGCACACAGAGTGTTGTGATCTGCACACACAGAGTGTTGTCATCTGCACACGCACACACAGAGTGTTGTGATCTGCACACACACACACACACACACACAGAGTGTTGTGATCAGCACACATACACACAGAGTGTTGTAATCTGCACACACACACACACACACACAGAGTGTTGTGATCTGCACACACACACACACACAGAGTGTTGTGATCTGCACACGCACACAGAGTGTTATGATCTGCACAAGCACACACAGAGTGTTGTGATCTGCACACACACACACACACACACACACACAGAGTGTTGTGATCTGCACACGCACACACAGAGTGTTGTGATCTGCACACGCACACATAGTGTTGTGATCTGCACACACACACACACAGTGTTATGATCAGCACACACACACACACACACACACACACAGAGTGTTGTGATCTGCACACACACACACAGAGTGTTGTGATCTGCACACACACACAGAGTGTTGTGATCTGCACACACACACACAGAGTGTTGTGATCTTTGCACACACACACACACAGAGTGTTGTGATCTGCACACACACACACAGAGTGTTGTGATCTGCACACGCACACAGAGTGTTGTGATCTGCACACACACACAGAGTGTTGTGATCTGCACACACACAGAGTGTTGAAGATCTGCACACACACAGAATGTGTTGTGATATTGCACACACACACAGAGTGTTGTGATCTGCACACACACACACACACAGAGTGTTGTGATCTGCACACACACAGAGTGTTGTGATCTGCACACACACACACAGAGTGTTATGATCTGCACACACGCACACAGAGTGTTACATCTGCACACACGCACACAGAGTGTTATGATCTGCACACACACACACAGAGTGTTACACTGCACACACACACACACAGTGTTATGATCTGCACACACACACACACAGAGTGTTATGATCTGCACACACACACACAGAGTGTTATGATCTGCACACACACACACAGTACTTACATCTGCACACACACACACACACACAGAGTACATCTGCACACACACACAGACGTATCTTACACACACACAGAGTGTTGTGATCTGCACACACACACAGAGTGTTGTGACTCTGCACACACACACACAGAGTGTTGTGATGTGCACACACACACAGAGTGTTGTGATCTGCACACACACACAGAGAGTGTTGCACATCTGCACACACATAGAGTGTTGTGATGTGCACCACAGACACACAGAGTACTTATCTGCACACACACACACACACACACACACAGAGTGTTGTGATGTGCACACGCACTCAGAGTGTTGTGATCTGCACACACACAGTGTTGTGATCTGCACACACACTGAGTGTTGTGATGTGCACACACACAGAGTGTTGTGATCTGCACACTGCACACACACACACACTGAGTGTTGTGATGTGCACACACACAGAGTGTTGTGATCTGCACACACACACACACACACACACTGAGTGTTGTGATCTGCACACACACAGAGTGTTGTGATCTGCACACACACACAGAGTGTTGTGATATGCACACACACACACAGAGTGTTGTGATCTTCACACACAGAGTGTTGTGATCTGCACACACACACAGAGTGTTGTGATCTGCACACACACACAGAGTGATCTGCACACACACTGTGATCACACACACACAGAGTGTTGTGACTCTGCACACACACACAGAGTGTTGTGATCTGCACACACACAGAGTGTTGTGATCTGCACACACACAGAGTGTTGTGATCTGCACACACACAGAGTGTTGTGATCTGCACACACACAGAGTGTTGTGATCTGCACACAAACAGAGTGTTTATGATCTGCACACACACACACACACACTGACATAGTTGTGGATCTGCACACACACAGAGTGTTGTGATCTGCACACACACACACACACAGAGTGTACATGATCTGCACACACACACAGAATGTTGTGATCTGCACACACACAGAGTGTTGTGATCTGCACACACACACAGAGTGTTGTGATCTGCACACACACACAGAGAGTGTTGTGATCTGCACACACACACACACAGAGTGTTGTGATCTACACACACACACACAGAGTCAGTTGTGATCACACACAGAGTGTTGTGATCTGCACACACACAGAGTGTTGTGATCTGCACACACACACACACACACAGAGAGTGTTGTGATCTGCACACACACACACACACAGAGTGTTGTGATCTGCACACACACACACAGAGTGTTGTGATCTGCACACGGACACAGAGTGTTGTGATCTGCACATACACACACAGAGTGTTGTGATCTGCACATACACACACAGAGTGTTGTGATCTGCACATACACACACACACAGTCACATCTGCACATACACACACAGAGTGTTGTGATCTGCACATACACACACAGAGAGTGTTGTGATCTGCACACACACACACACACACAGAGTGTTGTGATCTGCACACGGACACAGAGTGTTGTGATCTGCACACACACACACAGAGTGTTGTGATTTGCACACGCACACACAGAGTGTTGTGATCTGCACACACACACACAGAGTGTTGTGATCTGCACACACACACACAGAGTGTTGTGATCTGCACACACACACACAGAGTGTTGTGATCTGCACACACACACAGAGTGTTGTGATCTGCACACACACACACACAGAGTGTTGTGATCTGCACACACACACAGAGTGTTGTGATCTGCACACACACACAGAGTGTTGTGATCTGCACACACACACAGAGTGTTGTGATCTGCACACGCACACAGAGTGTTGTGATCTGCACACACACACACAGAGTGTTGTGATCTGCACACACACACCGAGTGTTGTGATCTGCACACACACACACAGAGTGTTGTGATCTGCACACACACACACACAGAGTGTTGTGATCTGCACACACACACACACACACACAGAGTGTTGTGATCTGCACACACACACACACAGAGTGTTGTGATCTGCACACACACACAGAGTGTTGTGATCTGCACACACACACACACACACAGAGTGTTGTGATCTGCACACACACACACAGAGTGTTGTGATCTGCACACACACACACACAGAGTGTTGTGATCTGCACACACACACACACACAGAGTGTTGTGATCTGCACACACACACACAGAGTGTTGTCATCTGCACACACACACACACACACACACACAGAGTGTTGTGATCTGCACACACACACAGAGTGTTGTGATCTGCACACACACACACACACACACACACACAGAGTGTTGTGATCTGCACACGCACACACAGAGTGTTGTGATCTGCACATACACACGGAATCTCTAATTTATACCTCCGCCTTCATGGACCAGGCGGCACGGGGGTGAGTTTCAGTTACTAAAAAACCCACACACTTTTGATTGATGCACTTTGCC
>JAXRKP010001385.1:0-2500 GCA_037039925.1 Doris montereyensis | reverse complement strand
ACGGAAAACACTGATAATTCAACTTGAACTACCCCGTCCCCTATCATTCTGGAAAAATACTGATAATTTAAATTTAACCGACCCGTCCCCCCTCCCCCTACCATTCCGGAAAACACTGATAATTTAACTTGAACTGCCCCTCCCCCCCCCTATCATTCTGGAAAACACTGATAATTCAACTTGAACAACCCCCCCCCCTATCATTCTGAAAAACACTGATAATTCAAATTGAATTCCCCTTCCCCCTATCATTCTGGAACACACTGATAATTCAACTTGAACTACCCCCCCTATCATTCTGGAAAACACTGATAATTCAACTTGAACTACCCCCCCCATCATTCTGGAAAACACTGATAATTCAACTTGAACTACCCCCCCCCCCCCCATCATTCTGGAAAACACTGATAATCCAATTGAATTAACCCCCCCCCCTACACTAAATAACTATACATCGACACGGAGATGGCGAGACGGAGGAAAACCTGGGGGGGGGAGAGAATTGCAAACGTTGGCGTAGAACAGGGATGACTGGTGGCTCTTCGTTGATGGCCTGTGCTCGGCAGGGGGCTGAGAGACAAAGGAGACACTAAATGACCTGTGCTCGGCAGGCAGCTGAGAGGCAAAGAAGACAGTAAATGCCTGTGCTCCACGGAGAGCTGAGAGGCAAATAAGACAGTAAATGGCCTGTGCTCCACAGAGAGCTGAGAGACAAAGAAGACAGTAAATGGCCTATGCTTGGCAGGGAGTTGAGAGGCAAAGGAGAGAGTAAATGGCCTGTGCTCGGCAGGGAGCTTAGAGGCAAAGGAGAGAATAAATGGCATGTGCTCGGCAGGGAGCTGAGAGGCAAAGGAGAGAGTAAATGGCCTGTGCTCGGCAGGGAGCTGAGAGGCAAAGGAGAGAGTAAATGCCTGTGCTCCACAGAGAGCTGAGAGACAAAGAATACAGTAAATGGCATGTGCTCCACAGAGAGCTGAGAGACAAAGAATACAGTAAATGGCATGTGCTCCACAGGGAGCTGAGAGGCAAAAGGAGAGAGTAAATGCCTGTGCTCCACAGAGAGCTGAGAGACAAAGAATACAGTAATGGCATGTGCTCCACAGGGAGCTGAGAGACAAAGAATACAGTAAATGGCCTGTGCTTGGCAGGGAGCTGAGAGACAAAGAAGACAGTAAATGGCCTATGCTTGGCAGGGAGCTGAGAGACAAAGAATACAGTAAATGGCCTATGCTTGGCAGGTTGCTGAGAGACAAAGAATACAGTAAATGGCCTATGCTTGGCAGGGAGCTGAGAGACAAAGAATACAGTAAATGGCCTGTGCTTGGCAGGAGCTGAGAGACAAAGAATACAGTAAATGGCCTGTGCTTGGCACGGAGCTGAGAGACAAAGAAGACAGTAAATGGCCTATGCTTGGCAGGAGCTGAGAGACAAAGAAGACAGTAAATGGCCTATGCTTGGCAGTGAGCTGAGAGACAAAGAAGACAGTAAATGGCCTATGCTCGGCAGGGAGCTGAGAGCCAAAGAAGACAGTAAATGGCCTATGCTTGGCAGGAAGCTGAGAGGCAAAGGAGAGAGTAAATGGCCTGTGCTCGGCAGGGAGCTGAGAGGCAAAAGGAGAGAGTAATGGCATGTGCTCCACAGGGAGCTGAGAGACAAAGAATACAGTAAATCGGCTGTGCTCGACAGGAGCTGAGAGGCAAAGAAGACAGTAAATGGCCTGTGCTTGGCAGGGAGTTGAGAGGCAAAGGAGAGAGTAAATGGCCTGTGCTCGGACAGGGAGCTGAGAGGCAAAGGAGACGGTACATGGCCTGTGCTCGGCAGGGAGCTGAGAGGCAAAGGAGACGGTATATGGCCTGTGCTCGGCAGGGAGCTGAGAGGCAAAGGAGAGAGTAAATGGCCTGTGCTCGGCAGGAGCTGAGAGACAAAGGAGACAGTAAATGGCTAAATAGGTCCACCGATCGCCCCCCCACTTGCGAAGTCCGGTTTGATTTGATTCGGTTTGATTTGATTTGATCTGATTTTTATTTTATTTTATTTGATCTGCTTTAATCTGATTTGATTTGATCCGATTTGATTTGATTTGATCTGATTTTGATTTGATCTGATTTGGATTGGATTGGATTTTTACGCACATCCACATTAGATTACTAAGGTGACCTCAGGGTTTTGGTAGGATCTTTTAATATTTTACCTTGACTGCCCTGTAAACAACCAAGGGATCTTTAACATGCACAGAATGTTGTGATCTGCACACGGGTCCTCCTTTTGATCGTCCGTCTCCGATGGGACTCAGTGTCGAACCACCTACCTGGACTAGGCGGAGGGGGGTCGTAGATTGTACTCGAAAAACTCGAGATTTGTTATTCAATCGCAGGCGTCCCTTGACTTGAACCCACGACATTTGGGTTGAGAGGCCGACACCTTGCCTCTGGACTACCGAGTCCTCCCATCCGATAACGATCACAGACGCCCTCTTAATAGCTTCGCAAAATAGCAGTTG
>JAXRKP010001384.1:117500-130935 GCA_037039925.1 Doris montereyensis | reverse complement strand
TCACGGAATTCAAAATAATCCAGCGCTTGCGCATTTCATTGGTAAAGTGAAGGCCGGCTTGATAGTATTTGAATATGGGAAAGAGCGTCAAACCCTGAGGGATTGTGATAACGTATTTTTCTACATCTAGAAATATCGTTTTCATTAGTTTTCTTTAGTTCTTTCCTTCATTCATTTCTAAAAAGTTTTACTCACGGTATGCAAGCGCTTACCTGTGTTACAAATGTAAAACGGCAGACTCCAAATTACTTAAAATACCTGATCTTTGGTGTTATGTTCAATCTCGCCAACTGAATCTACCAATCAGTGCTCACTAAGCATTCCCTCAAAGAAAGGCCTGCCAGCTGCCACTGCTCTTTTAAATGCAGGTCCTCACGTCTGGAATGCTCTTCCGCTGTCAATACGATCTATGTTTGACACGTCAGAAAGACACCTTTAAGAAACACACGAAAACGTATCTCGTGCGATACTTTTAGAAGAAAAGTAATTGTTTTTATTATGTGGTTTAATTCATGTACCATACACCACACTATAAATAATGTTATTTTTTCATGTGTTTTTTTATATATGTACATTGCCTATGTTTTTATTAGGTATGTATAATTATGCGCCTAGAGCTGTCGTAAGATGGGAGTGGGCACTATAGAAATGAAATTATAATAGTATTATTATTACTAACTGTGCATCTCGACTTCGCGGTACCTGTAACATCGAGCAATGCATTAATTCCGTATTATGTTTTATTTTCATCTCCACAAAGTGCAGAAAAGCACGTCCTCTGCACCTTGGACGAATATGCGATTATAGCCATAGTTGGTCGTACGGAAACCAGCTCTGTATTCAGGAAGAAGATGGGGGGGGGGGGGGTGAGGGAAGTTAGAAAGAGGAATATATCTAGCCTCTTTCTGTCTGTCTGTCTGTCTGTCTGTTTCTCTCTCTCCTCTCTCTCCCCTCTCCTCTCCTCTTCTTCTCCCTATCTCTCTCTACTCTCCTCTCCTCCTCTCTCTCTCTCTCTCCTCTCTCTCTCCTCTCTCTCTCTCTCTCTCTCTCTCTCTCTCTCTCTCTCTCTCTCTCTCCGTCTCTCTATCTGTCTCTTCTGTCTCTGTCTCTGTCCCTGTCTGTCTGTTCTGTCCTGTCTGTCTGTGTGTTTTGTCTGTCTGTCTGTCTGTCTGGTCTGTCTCTCTCTCTCTCTCTCTCTCTCTCTCCTCTCTCTCTCTCCTCTCCTTCTCTCTCTCCTCTCTTTCTCTCTCTCTCTCTCGCCCCTCTCTCTCCCTCCCGCTCCCACTCCTCTCTTCTTCTCTCCTCTCCCCGCGTCCATCTCCCTCCTCCCCTCTCTCTCTCTCTCTTCCTCCCCTCACTCTCTTCCTCCTCCGCTTACTCTCTCAACTAGTCCTCTCCTCTCTCTCCTCTTCCTCTCTCTCTCTCTGTCCTCTCTCTTTGTCTCTCCGTTTTGTCTCTGTCTGCCTCTGTCGCTGCTCTGTTTTCCCTGTCTATGCCTGTCTCTGTCTCTGTCTCTGTCTCTGTCTTTGTCTGTCCTGTCTGTCTGTTTGTCTGTCTGTCTGTCTCTTCTTCCTCTATCTCTCTGTCTCTCTGTCTCTGTCTCTGTCTGTCTGTCTGTCTGTCTCTGTCTGTCTGTCTGTCTGTCTGTCGTCTGTCTGTCTGTCTGTCTGTCTGTCTGTCTCTCTCTCTCTCTCTCCTCTCTCTCTCCTCTCTCTCTCATCTGTCTCTCATCTCTCTGATCCTCCCCTCTCCATCCGATCTCGTGCATCTTGAGATCATGACAGGATCGAGAATACCCTACAGCGTCTCCCGTCGAGTCGTGGCTATGCTGGCCGTGCGGTTGAGTGCTTCTTTCTGACCGTGACTCTTTGCTCGCAGATAGCGGATGGTCTGAGAATCGACTGTCTCTGTTTATCGTTGATTGTGGGTTGTGAACTGATCATGCATTGCGAGTTTCTTTTGTATTATTCTTTTGGCTTGTGCTTTCCTATGGTCTGACTTCCCTCTGTGTGGGTCCGGTGTGACCCTCGGGCGAGTGGATGTGCCAATCATAGGCAATTCAGGGGATCTGAGACGGATCGTCCTCGCGTGTACTCTGAGCTCGTAACTTGCCGCCATTCTCTCTCTCTCGTGCTGTGCCTCGTGCCTGGCTACGGAACAATTGTCGGCTCTTCTTGAGTCAGCAATCGGCTTGCCTAGCTCTCGGGTAGGAAGTCAGGGTGCGTGCCTTGCTCGCCTGGACTCTGCTGGGTCTCGTGCACCGTCGATGGGGGGAACGAACAGGGTGCTGGTCTCGTCGTTGACTCTCTAACGCGAATCTCAATCGGTGTGGCCTAGGAAGCGCGCTCGTGCTTGTCCTGATCGCGAGGCTAACCTAGCTCTTGGCTACGTACGTGTGCTCGTCATGTCTCCGACTCACGTCCTTTCAGATCAGGGGAGTCGTCTCATGGGGGAGGGACTATGCCTCGCTACGAGGCTTCACTGAGCGTGCTATCGTTCCGGGCGACGCTGTGCCTGGGTGTCAGCGTAGGCTGATCTGGTTGACGTACGCTCGTGCGCGGGAAGGTGCTGACTGGCCTCACATTGCAGATCTGGCCGCGCTCAGATCTCCGGGGGGTCGCCGGACCAGGTCGCTTCGAGGTCTGTGACGCGGTGCGCTCGCGGGACGCGTCTCTGGGGGGTGAGGTCTCTGGCATGGTCCTGATTGCAGGTCGTCTCAACTCTCCAGCTCGTTCCGCATCGCCCCTAATCCCACATCTGCAAACAATCTCGCCGCCCTCATAGTCCTCTCGCGTGGGGGGAGCCAGCTCTCTTCATCGCGCTCATACCTCAGCATACCTCCTCCGGCTACGCTAACATCGTGCTTCGTCGTCTCTACCAATCGGCTTACCTAGCTCTTGAGCTGCGCTTCTGTTGTGCTTGTCTGCACTAGCATACGGCTTGACCTTGCTCTTGGCTGACCGCGACTTTGTGCACTCGCAGTAAAGCGAACTCTCTAGCACATAAAATTAGCATTGACCGTGCGGCTGTGAACTAGACTATGCATGCTTGTAAAAGAAAACAACAAAAGGATTAGAAAACACTGGTATGAACTTTATGTGTGGGTTTATTCTCTTGCGGCTGATGCATACCTATGCCCAAACATGAAGGTTAAGTTCGATTATCCATTGAGTGTCTTGAGCCGTAACTTGCCGCCATTTTATTTTCTCATTGATGTTGCTAGTGTAGCTGGGTGTGTGCTTGTCTTGAGTAGCAAACGGCTTGCCTAGCTCTTGGGTACGGAACAGGGTGCTTGTCTTGACTAGCAAATGGCTTGCCTAGCTCTTGGGTACGGAACGGGGTGCTTGTCTTGACTAGCAAACGCTAACCTAGGTGTTGGCTACGGAACAGTGTGCTTGTCTTGACTAGAGAACGGCTAACCTAGCTCTTGGCTGGAACAGTGTGCTTGTCTTGACTAGCAAACGGCTAACCCTAGCTCTTTGGCTACGGAACAGTGTGCTTGCCTTGACTAGCAAAGGGCTAAACCCTGGCTCTTGGCTACGGAACAGGGTGCTTGTCTTGAGTAGCGAACGGCTTACCTAGCTCTTGGCTACGGAACGGTGTGCTTGCCTTGACTAGCAAACGGCTAAACCTAGCTCTTGGCTACGCAACATTGTGCTTTGTCTTCACTACCAAACGGCTTACCTAGCTCTTGGCTATGGAACATTATGCTTGCCATGACTAGCAAACGGCTAACCTAGCTCTTGGCTACACAACATTGCGCTGTCTTCACTACAAACCTTAGCTCTCTTGGCTATAACATTGTGACATCTTCACTACCAAAACGGCTTACCTAGCTCTTGGCTACTGCAACATTGTGCTTGTCTTCACTGCAAACGACTTACCTAGCTCTTGGCTACGCAACATTATTGCTTGTCTTGACTAGCATACGGCTTACCTAGCTCTTGGCTATGGAACATTGTGCTTGCCATGACTAGCAAGCGGCTAACCTAGCTCTTGGCTACGCAACATTGCGCTTGTCTTTGACTAGCAAACGGCTTACCTAGCTCTTGGCTATGGAACATTGACACTTTGCCACGACTAGCAATCGGCTAACCCTAGCTCTTGGCTACAGAACGTTGTGCTTGTCTTGATAGCAAACGGCTTACCACAAAGCTCTTAGCTACGGAATATTGTGCTTGTCTTGACTTAGCATGGCTAACTTAGCTCTTGGCTACGGAACATTGTGCTTGTCTTGACTAGCAAACGGCTCCTAGCTCTTGGCTGGAACAATTGGAGTGCTTGCCTTGACTAGCAAATGGCTTACCTAGCTCTTGGCTACGGAATATTGTGCTTGTCTTGACTAGCATATGGCTAACCTAGCTCTTGGCTGGAACATTGTGCTTGTCTTGACTAGCAAACGGCTTACCCTAGCTCTTGGCTACGGAACGGTGTGCTTGTCTTGACTAGCAAATAAACACCTAGCTCTTGGTTACGGAACATTGTGCTTGTCTTGACTAGCATACGGCTTACCTAGCTCTTGGCTACGGAATGGTGTTACTGGTCTTGACTAGCAAACAGCTTACCTAGCTCTTGGCTGGAACGGTGTGCTTACCTTGACTAGCAAACAGCTAACCCTAGCTCTTGGCTACGGAACGGTGTGCTTTGCCTTGACTAGCAAACGGCTTACACTAGCTCTCGGCTAAGGAGCATTGTGCTTGTCTTGACCAGCAAACGGCTTACCTGCTCTTGGCTACAAGGAGCAGTGTGCTTGGCTGACTAACAAACGGCTAACCTAGCTCTGGCTACGGAACATTGTGCTTGTCATGACTAGCAAACGGCTAACCTAGCTCTTGGCTGGAACAGTGTGCTTGTCTTGAAGCTAGCAAACAGCTAACTAGCTCTTGGCTACGGAACAGTGTGCTTGTCTTGACTAGCAAACGGCTAACCTAGCTCTTGGCTACGGAACAGTGTGCTTGTCTTGACTAGCAAACGGCTAACCTAGCTCTTGGCTACGGAACAGTGTGCTTGTCTTGACTAGCAAAGCGGCTAACCTAGCTCTTGGCTACGGAACAGTGTGCTTGTCTTGACTAGCAAACGGCTTACCCTAGCTCTTGGCTACGGAACAGTGTGCTTGTCTTGACTAGCAAACGGCTTACCTAGCTCTTGGCTACGGAACATTGTGCTTGCCGTGGCTGCGGAGGCCAGACGTTGTGTTCATTGGGAAAGACACTTAATGCGCATTTTCCCCTCAGCCCAGCTGCAAAATGGGTACAAGCACTAAATTAGGAGTAACGACCTCCGCCAGACTAGCTTCCTGTCCAGGAGGTGATTATTTACACATGTTCCGTTTTATGCTACAGAAAAACTCGAATAAGATCGGCTCTATGGGCCTTGAAGGAACTTGCACATGCCCCGTTGTAGAGATCTTGTGATACAATACATTATAGGGAAGTGTTATCAGTTTGTAATCACGGCGAGACTACTACTGGCTTATAGCTTTGCCTGGATTAGATTTCCCTTTTACACGACGTTGTTCTCTTTGTACCAGTTACTTGCCTTACTTGACACAATCAGTGCGTATGGATACCCAACTATTATAAAAGGCGGAGACAGACTTTGCTTGTAGAGGCTTAGTACGAAGCGCCTAACAGGAAGCTGCACTGCATACTCCCAGTATATGGAGA
This sequence comes from Doris montereyensis, assembly GCA_037039925.1. NCBI lineage: Eukaryota > Metazoa > Mollusca > Gastropoda > Nudibranchia > Dorididae > Doris > Doris montereyensis. The sequence goes on along the minus strand of JAXRKP010001384.1, from coordinate 125,269 downwards.
AGTAGTTTTGAATTTTATAGGTCTGCGGGGCAAGAAGGAAAATTGGGCAATGGCTTGAGAATCCACAATAAGGCAAGGCAAGGCAAGGCAAGGCAAGGCAAGGCAAGGCAAGGCAAGGCAAGGCAAGGCAAGGCAAGGCAAGGCAAGGCAAGGTAAGGTTATTAACTTATTGACTTTATTATTTTTCAAAATGTCTTTGACATCCAGGGCGCTGTTCAGAAGTCCATCAGATGATCCATTCAACAACCCAGCGGGCAGCAACCCTCTCCACCCACTGGATGGACATGATGCTCTGAAAGCCTTGAAAGGTCAAGATGTCAAGGTGACAGGAATATCATTTCCTTACCTTACCTTACCTTTCCTTACCTTACCTTACCTTGCCTTTCCTTTCCTTTCCTTACCTTACATTACCCTACCTTACCTTATATTACCTTACCTTACCTTACCTTACCTTACGTAACCTTACCTTACCTTACCTTACCTTACCTTACCGTACCTTACATTACATTACATTACATTACATTATCTTACCTTACCTTACCTTACCTTACCTACCTTACCTTGCCTTACCTTGCCTTGCCTTACCTTACCTTACCTTACCTTACCTTACCTTACCTTACCTTACCTTACCTTACCTTACCTTACCTTACCTTACCTTACCTTACCTTACCTACCTACCTTACCTTACCTTACTTACCTTACCTTACCTTACCTTACCTTACCTTACCTTAGCTTAGCTTACCTTACCTTACCATACATTACCTTACCTTACCTTACCTTACGTTACCTTCTTACAATACCTTACTTAGCTTACCTTACCTTACCTACCTTACCTTACCTTACCTTGCGTAACCTTACCTTACTTTCCTTTTCCTTACCTTACCTTACCTTACCTTATCTTAACCTTACCTTGCCTTGCCTTACCTTACATTGCCTTACATTACCTTACCGTACCTTACCTTACCTTACCTTATCTTACCAATCCTTACCTTACCTACCTTACCTTACCTTTCCTTTCCTTACCTTTACCTTACCTTTACCTTACCTTACCTTACCTACCGTTCTTACCTTACCTTACCTTGCTTTTCCTTTTCTTACCTTACTTTACCGTACCTTAGCTTACATGACCTACCTTACCTTACCTTACCTGACCTTACCTTACCTTACCTTACCTTGTATATTACCTTGCCTTGCCTTGCCTTGCCTTGCCTTGCCTTACCTTGCCTTACCTTGCCTTACCTTACCTTGCCTTACCTTACCTTACCTTACCTTACCTTGCCTTACCTTGCCTTGCACCTTACCTTTCCTTCCCATTACATTGCCTTGCCTTGCCTTACGTTACCTTGCGTTACCTTGCCTTACATCGTCTTACCTTACCAATCCTTGCCTTACCATTGCCATTGCATTGCATTGCACTACCTCACCAAGCCTTACCCTACCTTGCATTGCCTTACCTTACCTTACACTACCTTCCCTTACCTTTCCTTGCTTTGCCTTGCTTTTGCCTTGCTTTGCCCTACCTTGCCTTGCCTTACCTTACCTTAACCTACCTTACCTTGCTTTGTCTTGCCTTGCTTTGCCCTGCCTTCCTGCCTTGCCTTGCCTTGCCTTGCCTTACCTTAACCTACCTTACATTGCCTTTTCGTCTTGCCTTACCTAACCATACCAAGCCTTGCCGTACCTTACCATGCCAAGCCTTGCCTTGCCTTACTTTACCATACCAAGCCTTGCCTTGCCTTACCTTTACCCTATCTTGCCTTACATTGGCTTGTCTTGGTTTTGCCTTACCTTATCATACCAAGCCTTGCCTTGCCTTACCTTACCTTACCAAGCCTTGCTTTGCCTTACTTTACTCTACCAAGCCTTGCCTTATCTTACCTTACCAAGCCATGCCTTACCTTACCTTACCAAGCCTTGTCATACCTTACCTTACATTACCCAGTCCTGCCTTAACTTACCTTACAAAGCCTTACCTTACCTTACCAACCTTGCCTTGTATTATCTTACCTTATCAAGCTTTATCTTACATTACCTTACCAAGCCTTGCCTTACTTTACCTTACCTTACCCAGCCTTACCTTGCGTTAACTTGCATTCCATTACATTACTCTATCAAACATGTTTAATAGTAAAAAGGCAATCACAGGAGTGACAGAAAGGTTGGTCACCATGGGTCAACAGCAAACCAACTCTGCGTGAGCCAAGAATGACCCAATATGCTTAACACGCTATCTTCTTTCCTATTTCTTACTTTTATATTTGGTTGACGCTTGTGGGGCGACCATCCTCTATCAGGCACGTCGCGGATAGTGGAATGGCCTCTAGATTTAGAGGCTAGCTGCGAATAACAATAAGCAGTCGTGGACAATCTGTTGCTGGTCATAGAGGTCGGGTGGAGTTGGAGAATGGGAACTCAGCTCTTAGAAAATACACCAACATACCCACAGAAATGACTAACAGGCGAATCGAGGCGCCTTTATAATCTCTCCCCGGGTAGATAGATCTCGTCAGCCTGGTAAGGTAGTCTATCTAGAGACGGAAAACTCTGATTTCAAACCATGGGCAGACAGGGCTCATTAACCTGGGAGGGTAGCCTGTCTAGTAGTGAATCTCCAAAATAAATCCTGGTTCTCCTAGTGAGGGGCTTAGGTGTGGGGCCAGCCACCCCTACCCTGCAAAAATCAGCATCGCTATAGAAACGTCAACAAAGAATCTAGTTACGCAAACATTAGGCACATGCGGTGCCTCTCTAAAGTATTAGGAACGCACACCACCTCCCTGGGACAGTGGAGAGTGAAATATGAAACCTAGCGGGCCGATTCACCTTCTTACCCCAAAGGAAAATCTCCGGAATTGGCGCCTGGAATGTCCCTACTATGCACGAGACAGGGACGTGCTCACAAATAACCTCAGAATTCAGGAATAATTAACTTGGAAGCAGTTAAACTCATTGGATAGGATTAGGAGAAACAAATTGACAACTTGTGAAACAATAATTTATGCAGGAAATAATGACAACAATGCAATCCACTCAGGAGGAGTTGGTTTTATATTATCAAGAAAAGCCCAAACCTCACTTATATCATGGAAACCAATGGGACCTCGGATTATATAAGCCACCTTTAGAACCAGCAACCGGCGAATAAATCTAAATGTCATCGAATGCTATGCCCCAACGAATGACAAGAAGGAAGATGTCAAAGTAGATTTCTACGAGCAGTTTATGCAAAAGCTGGAAGACATCAAGTCAAGGGATATTTTAATAATAAGATTTCAACGCCAAAATAGGGCATGACAACAAAGGACTTGAAGACGTCATGGGAAAGCACGGATTAGGGACAATGAATGAAAACGGAGAACTTTTGTAGACATGTGTGCAAGCTACAACCTTATGACCCTCTAGGAGGCTAGGAGGCAGTCTTTTCAAACACAAAAAAATGCACTTGCCACTTTAGATTTCACCAGATCAAAAGACACAGAACCAAATACCAAATTGACCATCTGTGTATCAACAAACGAGTAAGATCCTCTCTCAGCGATGTTTAAGTTCATCGAGGAGCAGATGTCAGTTTGGATCACCACCTTATTATAGGGAAAGTAAAATTTAGACTAAAACAATACAAAGACACACCAACAGCTATAACCAAGAGGAAAGACGCTGTCAACCTTCTAAGGGAAGAAAATAAAAAGAAGAATTTTCTCTCACAATTTCCAATCGATTTGAGGCTGTGACAGGACTAGAGGATAGTAACATAGAATACCATTGGAGGGACCTGAAATATGTGTGAACAGCAATATGTGAGGAAACGCTCGGCAAAACAGCAGCACCAGAAAGAATGGATTTATCAAGAGAGCTCCATAAAGATAGAAACACACAGGAAGGAAAATATACAGCTACTTATGTCAAGAATCAGAGCAACCAAGGCCCAGCCTAAGCCTTATACACAGAGACCAATGCTCAAGTAAAGAAAAGTGTAAAGAACAGACAAAAGAAATGATTTTGAAGAATTAGCCGAAAGAGGCCAGTGAAGCGGCAGAAAAGAGAAATAGGAGGGATGTCTATGCTGCAACCAAAAAGCTAACAGGGAAGTACAGGCAAGGAAGTAGAGTCTTTCAAAACAAAAGCGACAATACTCTTACCACAGAAGAGGAACAAATGTCTCGTTGGAAGGAACGCTTTTCGGAATTTCTGAATCGACCACCACCTGCACAACCCCAAACATAGAGGAGGCAATAGAAGACCTAGATATAGCTAGTTTCCCAACACCAGCGGAGATTCGACATCCAATCGGAAAGATTAAGAATGGAAAGGCAACAGGACAGAATGGTATACCAGGAGAAGCACTGAAAACAAGCACATAATACTCCGTTGCCATGTTTCATAACCTTTTCACAAAGATCTGGGGAAAAGAAGAATTTTCAAATGACTAGCAAGAGGGTCATATTGTCAAATTACCCAAAAGGAGACCTCAATGAGTGCACTGATTATAGGGGGATAATGCTACTGTCAGGTCCATGAAAAAAAGTCTTAACAGGGTTATCCTTGAAAGACCTAAAAAGACAATCGATGCCCCATACAAGATGAGCAACTAGGATTTAAACAAAATAGATCATGTACTGACCAAATAGCCACATTGCGCATCATTGTAGAACAATCGTTAGAGTGGAATTCACCCCTATACATCAATTTCATCGACTTTGAGAAAGCATTTGACAGCCTTCATAGATATTCTCTTAGTAACTCCTACGACATTATGGAGTACTCTTAAAACTTACAAGAATAATACAGAAATCATATGAAGATATGACTGTGAAAGTGGTACATGCTCTCTGAATTTTTCAGCATCAAGACGGGAGAACGTCTTGTCGTATGATACCACAATGCCCCGACTGACGCCAATGGCTTTCTCCCAGGATATCTGCAACCGACGAGTGAAGCCAGCACGTGCCCATTGGTGACAGAAAGACAGACAGTTAAACAGACAGACAAAAGACAGACAGATAGACAAACAGTCATGCGTAGACACGAATGACTGGTTGTATGATTCCATATAGGGTTTTCTCCAGATGTCTGCATCCGACGTGCTAAGCCACCACGTGTCCATTGGTGACCGACAGACAAATAGTTAGACAGACAGACAGGCAGACAGTTCTGTGTAGACACGAATGACTGATTGTATGATACCATAATGCCCTGACTGACGCCAATGGCTTCCTCCAAAAGATATCTGCAAGCGATGTGTTAAGCCAACATGTGTCCATACGGGACAGACAGACAAACAGTTAGACAAACAGGCAGACAGACACTCTTGTGTTGACAAGAATGACGGGTTGTGTAATACCATAATGCACTGACTGATGCCAATGGCTTTCTCTCCAGACAGACCAACAGACAGTTAAACAGACAAACAGAAAGACAGATAGACAGTTAGGCAAACAATTAGACAGACAGACATTCCTGTGTAGACAAGAATGACTGGTTGTATGATACCATAATGCACTGACTGACGCGAACGGCTTTCTCTCCAGATATCTGCAACCGACGTGTTACGCCAACACGTGTCCATTGAGTTAACACATTTCAGCAATATGACGAGGCAAGTGACATCTGGATCTCACAGGTAGGATGCCTAGCGACTGTGGTTCAGGAGAAGAAGGAGGAGGTGAAAGGATGAGGAGGAGGAGGAGGAGAGAGAGAGTTGGATGAGGAGAAGAAGGAGGAGAAGGAAGAGGAAGGGGAGAAGGAGAAGTGGAGGAGAAGGAGGAGGAGGAGGAGAAGGAGAAGAGGAGGAGGTTAAAAATAAGGATGAGACGGAGGAAGAGAAGAAAAAAGAGGAGGAGAAGGAGGAGGAGAAGAAGAGGAAGAGGAAAAGGAGAAGGAGGAGGAGGAGGAGGAGGAGGGGAGACGGGCAAAGAAGAGTGTGGAGTCTTGCTGTTGTTGAGGGATATGAAACTGGTGTCATTTAAAGATATATTATAAATTTAGGGTTCGTATTCCCGCCGGTAGCTAGGCTGGCAGAGTGTCTGACTAACACGCAGAAGGCTCGAGTTCGATTCCCCGGACGGGCATATTTTTCTGGCCCTCTGCATGACATTTTCTCCCCAGAAGGCCGTTTCATCCAAAGTTCCTCTCAACTCCCCTGGGAGCATACAGCAGCCGTCATCCCTTCGCTAAAACTCTGACAAGATCTCTTCTACCTATAGCTGAGACCTTTATTCATACCTGAGTCGATTGTGGAAAGCAAAGTGAAGTACCTTTCGTACAGGCCCAACAAACCCCACATCTGGGCCAGTCAAGGCTTGAAAGACATAACCATTCTTCGGACCTACTAATATGATTCGATAGGTCTTCCTTTCATCTAATGAAACGAACAATCTAATTTTTTAATAGGTCTTCCTTTCGTCTAATGAAACGAACAATCTAATTTTTTAATAGGTCTTCCTTTTGTCTAATGAAACGAACAATTTAATTTTTTAATAGGTCTTCCTTTCGTCTAATGAAACGAACAATCTAATTTTTTTAATAGGTCTTCCTTTCGTCTAATGAAACGAATAATCTAAGTTTTTAATAGGTCTTCCTTTCGTCTAATGAAACGAACAATCTAATTTTTTAATAGGTCTTCCTTTTGTCTAATGAAACGAACAATCTGATTTTTAATAGGTCTTCCTTTCGTCTAATGAAACGAACAATCTGATTTTTTAATAGGTCTTCCTTTTGTCTAATGAAACGAACAATCTAATTTTTTAATAGGTCTTCCTTTTGTCTAATGAAACGAACAATCTAATTTTTTAATAGGTCTTCCCTTTTGTCTAATGAAACGAACAATCTAATTTTTAATAGGTCTTCCTTTTGTCTAATGAAACGAACAATCTAATTTTTAATAGGTCTTCCTTTCGTCTAATGAAACAAACAATCTAATTTTTAATAGGTCTTCCTTTTGTCTAATGAAACGAACAATCTAATTTTTTAATAGGTCTTCCTTTCGTCTAATGAAACGAATAATCTAAGTTTTTAATAGGTCTTCCTTTTGTCTAATGAAACGAACAATCTAATTTTTTAATAGGTCTTCCTTTTGTCTAATGAAACGAACAATCTAATTTTTAATAGGTCTTCCTTTCGTCTAATGAAACGAACAATCTAATTTTTTAATAGGTCGTCCTTTGTCTAATGAAACGAACAATCTAATTTTTAATAGGTCTTCCTTTTGTCTAATGAAACGAACAATCTAATTTTTAATAGGTCTTTCTTTTGTCTAATGAAACGAACAATCTAATTTTTTAATAGGTCTTTCTTTTGTCTAATGAAACGAACAATCTAATTTTTAATAGGTCTTCCTTTCGTCTAATGAACGAACAATCTAATTTTTAATAGGTCTTCCTTTTGTCTAATGAAACGAATAATCTAATTTTTTAATAGGTCTTCCTTTTGTCTAATGAAACGAACAATCTAATTTTTAATAGGTCTTCCTTTTGTCTAATGAAACGAACAATCTAATTTTTTTATAGGTCTTCCTTACGTCTAATGAAACGAACAATCTAATTTTTTAATAGGTCTTCCTTTCGTCTAATGAAACGAACAATCTAATTTTTTAATAGGTCTTCCTTTTGTCTAATGAAACGAACAATCTGATTTTTAATAGGTCTTCCTTTCGTCTAATGAAACGAACAATCTAATTTTAATAGGTCTTCCTTTTGTCTAATGAAACGAACAATCTAATTTTTTAATAGGTCTTCCTTTTGTCTAATGAAACGAACAATCTAATTTTTAAT
>JAXRKP010001384.1:77500-115000 GCA_037039925.1 Doris montereyensis | reverse complement strand
GTGTTACATCCTTGGCTTCATTGGTGACCCCGTAAGTTTACATCGACTTTTGTAAACATTATTTTTTTCATCTTTAAGATTACATGTTTTCTATCTCTACACATAATGGCAGTCGACATGGTTGCCATCAAGCTACCCACATTTTGGACAAGTAGCCCACAGGCATGGTTTGTGCAAGCCGAAGCTCAGTTTGCCTTACGAGGCATAACATGTCAGGACACACGTTACTACCATGTAGTGGCGTCACTTGATTCAGAGACCGCCAACCGTGCTCTTGCATTGTTAATATCACCCCCCGAAAACGACAAGTACAACGCCATCAAACGTTTCCTACTGTCCGCGTTTAGTTTGTCAGAACAAGAGCGTGCCATGGCTCTGTAAAACATGAACAGCATAGGCGACCAGAAACCATCAGAGCTGATGGTTGAAATTATGTCCCTTCCGTATTGGAGCACAAGCCGTTGTTTATCTTCAGTAAACACCTTTTCCTGTCACGACTATCCTAGACACCGTAATTAATACCTTTACTTCGTCGTATCTATCAACGCCACTACCACACACTACTACAGAACCCTATTCGCACAATAAGCCGACTACATTGCGACCCATCATATCAACGTCCACCCACACTATCAACGCCACTACCCATGCTATCCCCACACTACAACCGCCCATCACAGAAAGGTGATCAACACAAAAACAAACCACCGATTTGTTATTTTCACCTAAGATTCGATAGTGCTGCTAAAAAATGCACCCCACCTTACAACTTCCCCAACAGTCACACAAACCGAGTGCCAACCAGGGAAACGATCGGGCGGGTCAACAGTAGCCCATACTGCTGGTGGCCCGCGAAAGACTTCTCTCTTTATAACTGATGATGTATCAGGAAAGAAATTCCATTGTAGATACTATCTACCAACTATCGGTAATCCTAGCTACTGGAGAGACAAACACTCAAAATCAACAGGCAAAACCTAACTAGCCGCAAACGGATCACCCATTCCAACATACGGCGTGCGCTATACACGAATACGCGTAAACAAACGCAACTACGACTCATCCCGTCTCTCATAGCTGACGTCCAACGCTCACTACTAGGAGCAGATTTCCTGAGGAAACACAACTTTCTCGTTGACATCCGAAGACAACGGTTAATCGAGGGGGACACATACACCTCTATTCCGTGCTCCATATTTCAAGTCAGCTACAACTACCTAGCTATGATCGACAACAACAGCAATAATTTCCAAAAGTATTGAACGGTTTCCCAGAAATACTACACCCACTTTCTCCTCAGCAGATGTCAAGCATGGAGTAAGTCTCCACATATCCACCACTGGCCGGCCCGTCCACAAGCGGGCGCACGCTTAGACCCAAAAGCTCTTCTATCTTACTAATTCGCTAAATGGAGAAGATGGGAATCATAAGAAGATCCAATAGTCAATGGGCCTCGCCTTTGCATATGGTTAAAAAATCGAATGGCGATTAGAGACCTTGCGGTTACTTTACGGCGACTGAACGACATCATCTAAGATCGTTACCCAATCCCCACATCCAAGATTTCACAGCCAACCTAGCGGGCAAGAAAATCTTTTCCAAGATAGATTTGGTAAAAGCTTACGACCAAATCCCGTACTTTCAGAAGATGTACCCAAACAGCTGTGATAACGCCTTTCGGCCTCTACGAGTTCATACGAATGCCATTTGGCCTAAAAAACGCCGCATGGCATTACAACGCCTCATAGACTCGGCATCTACAAGATCTCCAATGCACATTTGTTTATTGGATGATATCTTGATCGCCACTTCATCCGAAAAGGAACATATTACAGATCTGCGCACAGTCTGCAAAAGGCTAACAGAATTTGGACTCGAATACGTCTGGAAAAATGCCTGATCGATCGACTTCCTCCCCAACAGGATTTCGAGCACGGGTACAATACCACTGCATTTAAAAGTGAAGGCAATGAACGAGTTTTCAAACCTACAACTATCAAAGTTGCATTATTATCGGAATGGTCAACTTCTACCATCGTTTATCCCCGCCTTGCTGCTCTCCTTATCAACCAATGTTACGCCGCACTCAAATCTGCTCAAGCCTGGTAACCGCTGTCGATGGTCAGAACAAATGACAAAATGCTGTTTATAATAAAGCAAGCATTAAAACGCTATTGCTTGCACACCCCAACTAACCGCTAAACTACATCTTTATGTTGACAAGCGACGCTATTCCCTGCGATTGGAGCAATTTAGAGCAATACGTATCTTTGATCATGGAAACCCTAGCCTTTTTCAGCAAACAACTACGCGAGACAGATTATTACAGTTCTTTAACCGCGAGTTCTAGGACTGCATATCTTGCCATAAACATTTGTTTTCATGTTGGAAGGTAGAATGTTCACCGCATTTACTGACCACATTAAATCCATATTTCTCCAGGCAATGTTAAAGCAACAGAACCTTGGTCAGCTCGTCAGCAACGACATTTATCCTTCATTTATCATTCATCTTTACATACAGCACATCGCTGGGAAATCTAACGTTGTTGCCGATTGTCTATCGAGACCATCAATCGAAGATCATCTTTGGTGTTGATTATGCAGATATGGCAAAGGTCAAACCGACAGATAGAAATCCAGTTCTACCATTATTTCTACCAACGGTTTGCAAATGCATCTTTCTTTTAACAAAATCGATTCTGGTCCTAACCTGTTATGCGACATTTCAACAGGACGTATTAGACCTTTATGTTCATCAACCGAATTTCAAAAGATTTTTTGATTGGTTTACAACCTTGCGCATTGTTGCTGGATTAAAACAACACGACGCCTGATCTGGTGAAATTCGAAGCATGGATTAAATAAACAATTGGTTAGTGGTCTAGAGAATGTATCCATTGTCAAGTCTCTAAGATACAAACTGACGTCCATGCGATATCTTAGATTTTCAACGTGTGATTGGAGATTGTCTTCAGATTTATCCATGTAGACATTGTCGATTGAGAGAGATATCTGGCGGATTCTCCCATTATCTTCACCATCATTGACCGTAGAACGTGTTGATTGATGTAGATTCCACTGAAAGAGATGTTTCCAAAGAGTGCGCAAGATCATCATCCACTGGGCAGATTCGTTTATTAGATTTGAGATATATCAGATCCGTGTGTAATTCACATCGGCTCTATGGAACGAGATGGCGACTATGCTGGTACAAAACTCTTAATACCGAACAACGGCATATTCATCCCATTTCTTTTGGAATGGTCAAACATTGATCATCGACTCTTTAAGCATGCCCTGAAGATCAAGACTGACTTATCCTGATTGGGTCGAATGTCTACCGTGGGTGCTTCTCATCTACGACAACACCAAAAGAGTACACAGACAGATACTTCACCAGCGGAAATGGTTTATGGTGAACCGCAATGGTCATTACAGGATTTCGTTATAGAAACAACCGTGAAATCAACCTCTGAGCTACTCAGCTTATCAATGTAAAGTCTGAATCAAAGACAGATCTCCACAACCCGTCAGGACAGCCACCAATTCATATCACCAGAACTGAAGTTCGCTCAATTTGTTTCATTCGTGACGATCATCTTTCACCCATTGCAACGACCATTAAATCATAATTCGTTATCATATCAAAAGTGTGTTTTACTAATCAGCATCAAGTCATTTTATTATCAAGAAATTTATGTCTGATCATGACATGCATTAATATTCATTTGATCTTTTCAATCCCAGTAGTGTATTATTTCCTCTTTCAAGGTTTCAGTTTGAATATCATGGATTTTATGTTTAGAAAGTGTGCACCAATAAACATGTTCAGTGTTTATCATCATCTTTATTTAAATGTCTGTACACCATCATTATGTAGATCAACTATGTGTATTATCATCATCTTTATGTTTATCACCACTATTGTCGGGTATTATCATCAAGATTCTCCAACCCCTATGCATCAAACCTGGGATTAGCTGTCTTTGGATTTTCACTACATACTCTACACACGCAGCTACTGGGTCAAGGACACTAAAACAACTCACTCTACTGTTTTATCGCTCGGCAAAACCAGTGTATTCCCAAGCTCACTGAATATTTTCGATTTCTACTTTTCTCCGTTTCACTTGTAATTGTATTACTACTACTAATAATCAATAATAATAATAATAATAATAATGATAATAATAAAAATAATAACGATAACGATAATGATGATGATAATAATTTGATGATGATGATGATAATGATGATACTAATACTAATAATACTAATACTAGTAATACTACTACTACTAATACCACTACTACTACTACTACTACTACTACTACTAATACTAATACTACTACTACTACTACTACTACTACTACTACTACTACTACTAATACAAATGAATAAAATAATAAAATAATAATAATAATAATAATAATAATAATAATAATAATAATTGTAATAATAATAATAATAATAATAATAATAATAATAATAATAATAATAATTGTAAATTGTTAATAAGAATAATAAATAATAATAATAATTAATAATAATAATAATAATAATAATAATAATTATTATAATAATTAATAATAATAATAATAATAATAGTAATAATAATGACCAATAAAGGAGTAACGATTAGTCTCCTGCTTAATTGCAGGTGGGTCTTGAATCTGACCAAAGGCTAATGGATTTGGCCCTGACAGAAAATAACAACCTATTGCCTTTCATGCTTGTCATGAATGACCAAAGGCTAAGGGAGTTAACCCTGACAGAAAATAACAAGGCCTGGTAGGGGACCTCAAACGTGGGCAGCCCCACCATCTACCTAGGGTACAGTGGGCTAATCCCCTGCTTATCCAAAACAACCTGATTCAGAAAGTAAAAAATAATATAACCGGGCTTGATCTTTCCAATGACAAATGGAAAAAAAACTGTGATTTTGGAACAGTGGAATGTTTAGGGGAATAAATGGAAAAGGGTTAGAATTAGTTGAAGAAATGAAAAATTCAAAGTAGATTTTTGGCCATTGAAACAAAGAAAAAAACAATGGACATAAAAAACCTTTTGGATCAAATCATATTTTTAATCTTCTCAGGCTAGGGTGTCAAAAACAGAAAATAGCAGGAGTAGGCCTCCAAGTCCATAAAAGCAGTGAAAAGCTACTAGAAAAACTGAAAATTATAAGCCCCTAATTAGAGGTAAATATTAAACCAAATTGAAAGAGAAATTAAATTATTAATAGCTTATGGACCAAACAAAAACGCAAAAAAGAAGAAAAAGATATTTTTCGAAAACGATTTACAAATAGCTGCAGAGAATCTCAAATCAAACAGGAACTAATGCTTTTAGAGATTAAACGCTAGAGTAGGCAACAATGTAGAAACGTCAGGAGGAGTAATAGGTAAAGAAGGAGAGACAACAACTTCTCCAAATGGAAAATGAGACTAATATACTTTATTTTTGCTAAAGAATAACATGAAAATAGCCAACAACATTTTTCCTCATAAAGATATCCACAAATATACAAGAGTAAATGAAGACAGGTGTGAAAAGTCAATCATAGACTACATAATAGTTAGCAGCTCCCTTTTACAGTACATTGATGCAAGAGTAAACAGAAAGCAGAAATATTTAATGATCATCACCTAGTGATTGCCAAAATGAGATTACTGACTGAAGAAAACAAACAGAAAAGGAAAGAGAAGAAAGCTACTAAACTCAAAATAGAGGAATTAAATAAACCAGTAGTAAAACAGATATATCAATCTAGGATAAAAAGATTTATCAGTGAAAGACAGATGGATCTGAATGATAGCACAATAGAAGAAAAGTGGGAGATGTATAAAGAAACACTCCTCAGTTGTACTGAAGAGGTCTGTGGTAGGAAACAAATTAAAGGAGATAGGAAAAGAACAGCATGGTGGAATGAAAATGTCAAGACTAAGATCAAAGAAAAGAAGGATGCCTGGAAGAAATACTTGCAAACAAAGAGACCAGAGGATAAGGATAGATTACGTGAATAAAAGAACTATCGCCAAAGAGGAAGTGAGGAAAGCCAAACAGGAACAATGGGAAGAGTTTGGACAAAGACTCTAAGAAAGCTATCAAGGAAATCAAAGCTGTTCTGAAATGGGCAATGAAGAGCATGAGAAAGACCAAAGAATGCCCAATACGACAAATTAAGATTATGCCAAAGGAGAAATAATGAAAGAAGACAGCGAAATCATGGAAACGTTAATGGAGAAAGTATTTTCAATAATTACATAATCCCTCCAGAACATATGAAACAAAGAGTAAAGATCAATTAGTAAGAGTAACAAGTAATCCAGAGGAGACAGCTGAAGATGTAGATATATCAATGGAAGAAATCCAAACAGCTATTTTTTAAAAAGTGAAATTAGGAAAAGCATGGAGCAGATCAAGTTTATCCAGAAATGATTAAAAACCAAGGGAGAGAGGCAGACAAACTACTACATGCAATATGCCAAAAGTCCAAACAGGTGCCAGACGACTGGAAAAAGGGAACGGTAGTACCAATACATAAGAAAGGATCAACTATGGAATGCTCAAACTATAGAGGATATCACTACTTAGCGTTCCAGGAAAAGTATATGCCATACTGGAAATGAGACTTAACAAAAGAGTAGAGGATCAGATTGAAGAGCATCAGAGTGGATTTAGACCAGGAAGAAGTGTACAAGACCACATATATTTACAATTAGACAAATAATAGAAACTTCTTTGAGAGAAACATTGACTTGCACCTGTGTTTTATTGATTTGAAAAGGCATTTGACACTGTGAGGAGGGACAAACTATGTTCCTTAAAATAACACAATGTGGAGCAAAATTTAATAGAAGCTATTAAAAATTTTTACAATAAATCAACATGTGCAGTGAGAGTAACTGGAAACGTATCTGCAGAATTTGATGGCTAGATATAGGAGTAAGACAGAGGGTTGTACTCTTAAGTCCTCTTTTGTTTATCACATTTATGGATTCAGTCGTGAAGGCATCCTCAAAAAATGAAGAAAATTAATGTAGGTATGTGGAACTGCTCAAACCAGTAAATGTAACCAATGCTTCAACCCTGATGATTTAGTTCTGTTTGAAAATTGAAAGTGATCTTCAGTCGAATATCAACATTATGAACAATGAACTAAATAAAAGAGGAAATGAGAGGTAAATGCAAAGAAAACCAAAACAACACTAGTAACTAGGGAAGCTAAACACAAAATCTTAAATTGGGCAGGGAGAATTTAGAACAAGTTCAAAGCTACAATTACCTAGGAGTAATGATTAACTGATGATGAAAACTAAGAGAAGAAATCAGCCAGAGAATCCAAACGCAATGCAATATATAACAGGAAAGGCATTTGTAGGTAAACAATCTTGATCAACAAAAACCAATTAATTGAATTTATTGTCCTGTTTCTCTATGGCAGCGAAACCTGGATGTTTGACAGTAAGAATACAGTCTGTCAATTGTTTTATGAAAATGAAATGTCTATGAAGAAAAGTCATTAAAACTTTCAGAGACTGAATCAGAAACACAACAATAAAAGATTGCAAACAGATTGTTTTCGGCGTCATCACAATGAGTTAAAATAAATCATATTGTTATAATTTGGGCACGGAAACAGAATCGAATACGTTTTAATAGTTATATTCTTCTAGACAATCCCCTAAAACTCAGGTAAGCCTCAGTGAAGGCAGAATGCTTTTGAAACATAGAAATTTAACTTTCACGGAAGGAAACAGAAAATGTTATGGACAAAGACAGTCCTCGAGAAAGATCATCTCAGGCATCTTACCCAATACACCGAAAAAATAGAATGGGAGCTGATAAAGAAAGAAAGATAAAATAATGACCTTAAAAAATATAATAATAATCATAATAATAATAATAATAATAATAATAATAATAATAATAGGGTACAACCTAATAGCGATACACTATCAAATAATAATAACCCGAATAATAATAATAATCATAATAATAATAATAATAAAATACATAATAATGATAATAACCCGATAATGATAATAAATAAATCATAATAATAATAACTGATAATAATAATATTAATGATCATAAGGGTACAATAATGACAATAATAATAATAATAATAATTAATAATAATAATAATAATGATAACAATAATAATAATAATAAAATAATAATAATAATAATAATAATAATAATAATAATGATAATAATACACTATCATAATATAATAATAATAATAATAATCAAATGAGAATAATAAAATAATAATAATAAATAATAATAAGTAACTAATCAAAGGGTACAAATGATAAAATACACTAATCAAAGGGTAATAACCCGATAATAATAATAATAATAATAATAATAACAATAATAATAATAATAATAATAACCCGATAAAATACACTAATCAAAGGGTAATACCCGAAAAGATAGTAATCATAACAATAATAACCCGAATAATAATAGCAATCAAAGGGTAATAATAATAAAATATATAATCCCTAATAATAATAACTCCCAAATAATAATAGTAAGATTAAGAATAAGAATAATAACAAAATAATAATGTCAAAGGGTACGACTCTCTCAAAATAATAATAATCCCTAAGGATAATAATAATAGATAATAATAATAATAATAATAAAACAAATAATATCCTCTAATAATAACCCCAAAGAACATTATTTGAATGCAGCCAAAATGTGAAAGTCATCCGTAAGGTTTATCCCCTTGAGTTCAACATAAGTTTGTACATTAAAAATTCGCTGTTAATTTTTCAACTAAGCTGTAATTCTTTCTTTTTTACTCTCACAGTACAAGTTAGACTTCACGGATTTCAAAAACAGTATCAGTCCTAGCGCTTTTCAAGTGCGACGCCAGACCTTCAACGGGATTTCTTGCTCGTGACCACAATTTTACCATATTGTACGATGACGTCAAATGGGCTGTTGAAAACGGCTACCAAGTAAGGGACGTCACATTTAGTACATGTCATGCAAAAGGCATGATATTGTCGATGAAACTACCGTCTAAGAGCTTGCTGTGTCTCTGTCTCTGTCTCTCCTTAAAGATATGCTCCCTGTCTCTGAAGTCATAAAAAATCAGGCTCCATCTTGGTCAAAAAGCTACAAACTTCTCTCTTCTTTATATCCGACAGTTACCTCTCTTTCAACGTCTCTCTCGCTGAAGACAGTTTTTACACTCTGTCTCTCTCTCTGTCTCTCTTTAATCTCTTCTTTGCATTCAACTTTCAGCTGTCTCTGTCTTTCTGACGTCCTCTTTTTAAGGAGTCATTCCTTCAGACGACCAAACTCTCCATGTTTATAAAATCTCATTGGCATCAAACGCCGATAGAATCCTCTCTCTCTCTCTCCTTTCTCTCTCTTTGATCCAACTCTCTCTCTCCCTCTCTCTCTCTCTGTCTCTCTCTCGTCTGTCTGTCTGTCTGTCTGTCTGTATGTTTTTGTCTCTATCACTCTGTCTTCTCCCTCACTATCTCTGTCTCTGTCTCTGTATCTGTCTCTATGTCTCTTCTGTTGGTCTGTCTGTCTGTCTGTCTCTCTGTCTTATCTATGTCTGAACTGTCTGTATGTCTGTCTGTCTGTCTGTCTCTGTCTGTCTGTCTGTCTGGGATGTCTGAAATAATTATCTCTTACATCTCTCTATTTCTCCATTTCTCTCTCTCTCTCAATTTAAGGTCGTTTATTTTTCTTCCTTTTCTTTCTTACTTTTCAGTCTCCATTATTCGCCTGTCTCTCTTTCTTTTTCTCTCTCTCTTTCTCTCCCTCTGTCTTCTCCCAACTCGTCATTCTGTCTCTTATTTTTTTTGGTCTCTAGTTATCGATATTGTCACCTGACTGTCTGTCTGTGTTCTCCTGTCTGTCCTCTCCCTGTCTCCTCCTCCCTCATCCTCCTTCTCCTCCTCTTCTCTCCTCCTCCTCTTCCTCTCTTTCTCTCTCTGTTCTTCTCCTTATTTTATTATTTTTCTATCCTTGTTCTTGTTATTGTTACTTTTTCATTGTTCTTGTTCTTCTATTAGATCTGTTCTTTTTATTCTCGCTTCTTTATACTGTTTTCGTTCTTCATTATTAACTTTTTTTCTTCTTCTTCTTCTGGCTTCTTGTTTTCTTAGCTGTTACATTTTGGAATTTTTAAACTTGTGTCCTTCACTCTTACATTTTGGAATTTTAAACTTCTGTCCTTCACTCTACATTTTGGAATTCTTAAACTTGCTCTCTTCACTCTTACATTTTTGGGAATTTTAAACTTGTGTCCTTCTGCCTACATTTTGGAATTTTAAACTTGTTTCTTCTTCACTCTTACATTTTGGAGTTTTAAACTTGTTTCGAGACAATTTTCAGATTTGAACATTTTGGAATTTAAATTGTTTCATTACATCACATTTTGTGAATTTTGCAAACTATGTTTAGCTGTACAGCGATACATTTTGGAATTACTTAAAAAAACCGGTTTGACTTATGATCAGAAATTTTGGAAATGAAAATAAGAAAACTTGATCAAGGGGCTTTGGAATTTTAGGGGAGGTTGCGGGGGTGATTCAAGGCATTTTGGAATTTTAAGCTTGTTTGGTGGATTACCTACATAACATTGTGACCTAGATGAACTTTGCCTGTGATTTAAAATATTCGTGACATTTTTACCAAATATTTATTTTAACAATTTGATTTTTTAATTTTTACTTCCGACATTTTGGAGTCTCATCCGATTGTTTTTGTCTCAGCGATATTGAATCTCGCCGGTAAAGTAACGTAGTCCAACAACAATTAATGTACCAAATACCAACAACCATTTCCGTTCTACCAAACTTGCTGAAACGGAAAAGAATTCTAATTCTAATTTCAACAGAGAACCAAACTGGTTTAATCGCCCGAGGGGTTTACGGGCTGGTCAGCGTAGTACGCCGGCACCTGGGTAGAGTGGGCCGCTCCCCGCCGTCCCTTCTCCCACGCCCCAAAACTGTCGAGATCAGAGAAACCTAATTTATGTGAACACACAACAAGCGGACACCAGAATCACAAACCAATCATCAAAAAACACAGACAGACAACGCTCAATGTCCCCGTAAGAACGATATATTTTACTAGCCAATCGCAAGAAATAAAGAGACACTTGTACACGACCTCATCACAGAAAGGTGACCTGATATCGTTTTCATCACGGAAACATGGCTCCTTGATGATGGCGATGGGGTAATTATGCAAGGAGTTATCCCATGTGGCTTCAGACACCACAGCCGGCCGAGAGGTCACGGATGTGGCGGAGGCATTTACCTTATTTAAAAAAGGAAAAACATGTACATGTACCATCAAAAGCCAAGAACAGACGCACATTTTCAACTCTTTTGAAGTTTTAGAAGTAGTCGCGTTTAATACAACTGTTGTGTGTATTGATCACCCCTCCCTCCACATTCAATAAAATAACACATAAGTTGTTTTTAGAAGAGTACGCCGACCTTCTCGACAATACCACAACGGCATCAAATCGCTTCGTCCATCTTGGCGACTTTGATATCCACATTGACGAACAAAACGACGCTAACACACGACACCTGACAACCTTACTCGCCAATCACCAAGTACACAAAATCATCGACTCACCAACACACTCACTTGGACATACGCTCGACTGGGTCGTGACAAATGACCCGACTGCCATCTCGGACGTTGAAGTCAAAGACATAATACTGTCCGACCGCCCACTCAAGTCCTACCATTTCGTCTTCACCTTCTGCATTGACACACCGAAATTATGTACCCAGATTAAATTGATTGTCTCTAGAAATATCAAAAACATCGACACCCATAAATCCACTCAAACAATCCCGGACATACTTTTTGGAATGAGTAGCATACAAAATGTAGATCAAGCTGAACTATTCAATGCTGTTTTGAAAGATGCCTTAGACAAGCACGGGCCTCTCAGGCAAAGGTCGGCCAATGAGAGACCATCGGCGCCATGGCTCACAGCCAGAGTAATAACAGCTAAGAAATGTCGAAGAAGCTGCCGAAAGACGGTGGGGAGAAAATGAAATTTCGCTGCTCATCGGAAGACCTACAAAGACAGCGCCAATCGGTTGAAAGAAAAATATAGTCAATGAAAAAAGAAACAACCTGGAAGAGAAAATAACTAAATGTAAAAGCACCAAGGCCCTATTTTCCATTTCGAACGAACTGAAAGGAATCTACAAATTTGTCACCTCTTCCTACAAAGTTTTCACCTGAAGAACTCACCCAGTGTTTTGGCCAATTCTTTATGGATAAAGTCTCTAAGATCAGATAACATTTAGACCATCACGACGAGGACTCTTCTGATTCGATTCTGATATTGAGCCATTCATGGAAAATTATCATCGCTCTCCTTTTACCGTTCTTAGAGATGTATCTGTCTCAGAAGTCTCAAATTTGATTCTGTCATCCCCACCAAAATCATATCACTTGACCCGATTCCCACAAATCTTCTGTTGAAATGTCTCTACCACATAGCTCCATTCATTACAGACATAATTCATTATTCTTTTAAGACAGGTGTTGTCCCTGACTGCTTTAAATCGACTATTGTAACTCAACTTCTCAAAAAACGTTAACTTGACTCGGAAGAATTGAAAAATTACCGGCCTGTGCCTAATCTTCCTTTCATTTCCAAAATTTTAGAAAAAAATAGTACTCACGCAACGGAAAGAACATTTCACATCTGAATAACCTCATCGAGACGTTTCAATCAGCACATCGGGACTAATCATAGCACTGAAAGTGCGGTGTTGAAAATTGTCAATGATATATTTGTTTCATGTGATAATGGGAATATTGCTGTCCTCACACTCTTGGACTTGTCTGCTGCCTTTGACGCAGTCGATAATGCTGTTTTGTTAAATCGGCTGTCAGTCAAATTTGGCACCAAAGACACTGTCCTGGATTGGTTTGAATCTATCTTACAGGTAGAACCCAATCTGTTTCCATCAAAAGAAATATTTCTGGAAAATTCCCTCTAAAATATGGTGTCCCCCAGGTTCTGTTCTTGGCCCAATTTTACACACTTTTGTACACTCTGCCTTTGAGTCAAGTCATTAGAAGGCATGACACCTATTATCACATGTATGCAGATGATATCCAACTTTATAAAGATGTAGCTCTAGAACATCTTGACTCACTCAAAGTGAACATTGAGTCTATCTATCAAATCATGCATGGCAAAAAATAAGATAAGGCTAAATGAAGAAATAAAATGAGGTTCTTTTTATGTTCCACGGATTCAAAATTTTAAAAGATAGACCTCAAATTTAGTGATATTGTTAACGTAAGCGCATCCTCTTCAAATTCGGCCAAAAATCTGGGAATCTTTCTGGACAGCACACTTTCAGTGGACCACCAAATTGAGCTTTTTTTGTTTCTTTATCCGTTCCCAGATTTTGCTGCCATAAAGAGAGTAGGACAATAAACTGTATTGTATACTGTCATTTTGGTTTTTGTTGACAATTCTTGCTTACCTACTAATGCTTTTCCTAGATAGTTATATATTTCACTTGCCTTTTTGATTCTCTGGCTGATTTCTTCTCTTAGTTTTCTCTCTGAGATAATCATTACTTCTTGGTAATTATAGCTTTGGACTTGTTCTAAATTCTCCCTGCCAAATTTAAGATTTTGTGTTTTAGCTTCCCTAGTTACTAGCATTTTTTTGGTTTTTTTGCATTTATTCTCATTCCTTTTTATTTAATTCATTGTTCATAATGTTGATATTCGACTGAAGGTCACTTTCTGATTTTCCAAACAGAACTAAATCATCGGCAAATGAAAGCATTGATACATTTACTGGTTTGAGCTTCCACATTTCTACATTATTTTTTTTTCCTTTTGAAGATGCCTTTAGATTGAATCCACAAATGTGATAAACAAAAGAGGACCCTGTCTTACTCCTATATCTACATCAAATTCTTCTGATACATTTCCAGCTACTACATATATATATATATATATATATATATATATATATATATATATATATATATATATATATATATATATATATATATATATATATATATATATATATATACATATAATATTATACCAATAATGTTTAAATATAACAGAGACAATATCAATTGGAATAAACAAAACAGAACATTGTGAAAAGTCAATATTGGCATTAATATTATTATTAACACAAAACAGAATAATGTTTTGCATAGACGAAACTTCTACCAGAGCCTAAAAGATGTTGGCATAAATGAATTCTTGTATCTTTCGCGTTTGCATCTTAAAGGAATGGGGCGTTTTGATGTATTTGAGAAACGAATTTGGTCAAAAAGGGATGGGACATGTCTTTTTTTATGGACAAAATCTTTCTTTGACAAACTTTATAAAAAAGGCAATCAAAATCAAGGAAGGTTGCTTTACAAATCTTTTCTGCTTTCTTAATGATATTATTCATTTTCCCCTTACTACTGTTCCTTGTATTCCCACCCCAACAAGTCAATGAAAAACAGATGATACTTTGGAGCATAGATTGGTAAAATAGCACCAAGAGCGTGTTGTCATTATGGAAATATTTCAATTTACGCAAAACGTAAAGCCTGGAATTTAACTTTTTATGTATAATGTTCGAATGGCTTTT
Source organism: Doris montereyensis (assembly GCA_037039925.1). Taxonomy (NCBI): domain Eukaryota; kingdom Metazoa; phylum Mollusca; class Gastropoda; order Nudibranchia; family Dorididae; genus Doris; species Doris montereyensis. The sequence continues at coordinate 100,351 of JAXRKP010001384.1, read as the reverse complement.
CCAGTTAAGCTGATTATCTATAGTTACACCTAAATATTTATATTGTTCTACTTCCTCTACCTTAGTTACCATTAATAAGTATGGAGTCAAGGGGTCTTTTTTATTCCGAAAATCAATTATCATTTCTTTTATTTTTTTTACATTTAGCAGTAGGAAATGGTCTTCACACCACTTAACAAACCAATTTACATAATTCCTATACTCCTTTTCGTTATCTGATATTAGGCCTTGACTTGTGGTATCATCTGCGAATTTGATAAGACGTGTTTTACATGAATTTGATATCTGACAGTTATTTGTATATGCTGTAAATAAAAAAAGGGTGCTCCTGTATTAGTGTAAAGGACATTAGATATGACTTCATCAATGAATGTGCTGTTAACATTAGTGTTTTTACATATAACGTTTTTTCATTTTTACATATTGTGGTCTGCAAGTCAAAAAGTCAAAAATCCAAGCCATAATAGTTTTGTTTACGTTCATTTCATGCAATTTTATAATAATCAAATGGGGTTGAATAGTGTTGAATGCAGACAAGAAATCAATAAACAAAATTCTACAATAATTTTGAGCAGTTTCTAGATGTTTATAAACATTGTCCAAAAATAAAAGTATTGCATCTTCCACACCTCTTGTTTCCCTATAAGCAAATTGCATAGAATCTTGAGATTTAACAAAGCATTTTTTTAATTCAATCAAAATCAAATTTTCAAGGCATTTAGTTACAATAGGTGTAAGAGCCACCGGCCTTAAATCATTTAGTTCCCTTACATTAGATTTCTTAGGAACTGGAATAACCTCAAGAAGTTTTCCAAATAGTTGGCAAAGTGTGCTCTTTGACAGATACGTTAAAAATAAATGTAAAAATAGAACTCAGTTGTGATGCACAATGTTTCAGGACGAAGCCCTTCATTCCATCAGGTCCACACGCTTTCCTCTTATTCACACCAGAAAACATGCGCTCAACGTCATCCTTACATACTACAAAATCTTCGTGTTCTTCGCATCCCTTCATAATTTTGGTCATTCGTTCTGTTCTCTCTTTTCAAAGTCATATGTGTCAAACCTCGCATAAAAAGAATTTAGTTTGTTAGCATAGTCTAAACAATTTTCATTTTTAACTATTAACGTGGATTTCTCCTTTTGACATCCTGCAATATTTTTTATTTGTTTCCAGGTTTCTCTAGATTTATTTGATTTAAAAGTTTGTTATTATTTCGTTTTGTAGGCTTCTTTAAACGATTTTATTTTATTTTTCACTTCTTTTGTCAATTTTGACTGCTCAGTTTTATTGTTAGTTCTAAAAAACGTGTCTTTTCTGACAATAATTGTTTTAAATCTTTCGTTATCCATGGTTTGGTGTTTGGATGTATTTTAATTTCTTTTTCCTCAGCTACAATATTTTCACAAAAGTTTACATAAGAAGAGACATGATCATTCAAATCATTTACATTATGACATGAATCTTTAAATACGTTCCAGTCTGTGCATTCAAAAGTGACCCTTCAGAGTGTCGATGCTGTCCTCGCTCCACACGTCTATTGTCTTCTTGGTCACATTCTTTGACTTGAGCACACTGCGGTATTTGGGAGTTAGGTGTACCATGCAGTGGTCTGAGTCACCAAGGGAGGCAGCTGACGACTCTTGTAGGCGTTTGTTTGGTTCTCAGTCAGTAATATCATTTTGGCAATCACTAAGTGATGATCACTAAATATTTCTGCTCCTATATTTACTCTTGCATCCAATCTACTGTAAAAAAAGGAGCTTGTAACTATTATGTAGTCCATCATTGACTTTTCACACTTGTCTTTATTTACTCTTGTATATTTGTGGATATTTTTTATGAGGAAAAATGGTGTTTGCTATTTTCATGTTATTATTTAGCAAAAATTTATTAGTCTCTCACCATTTGGAGAAGTTGTTATCTCCCCCTTTACCTATTACTCGTCCTGACGTTTCTACATTGTTGCTTACTCTAGCATTTATATCTCCTTAAAGCATTAGTTCCTGTTTAGGTTTAAGATTCTCAGCAGGTATTTGTAAATCGTTTTTGAAGATATCTTTTTCTTCTTTAGTTGAGTTTTCGTTTGGTCCATAAGCTATTAATAATTTAATTTCTCTTCCTTAGTTTAATATTTATCTCTAATAACCGTGTGCTTATAAATTCCAAACTTTCTATTAGCTTTTTCTGTCTTTTACGCACTGGGGAGGCCTACTCCTGTTCTAGCTCTTTGACATTTATTCCTGAGAAGATTAAAATATGATTGGGTCCTACATTTTCTATTCCTTGTCCTTTTTCTTTGTTTCTGTAATGTTTCAACATATTTGCTTTGAATGTTTCAATTTCTTCAACTAATTCTACCTCTTTTTCCATTTATTGCCTTAACGTTCCATGTTCAAAAAATCTCATTCCGTATTCGTTTCCAAGTTCGTCTTCAAAAGACGATTATATTATATTTATTTTTTCCCTGAATCTGTTTGTTTTGATAAGCAGGGATTAGCCCACTTTACCTAGATAGATGGTGGGGCTGTCACATTGAGGCCTCCTACCAGGCCTTGTTACTTTCTATCAGGTTAACTCCTTAGCCTTTGGTCATTCAAGACCAGCCTGCAAGGCAGCAGGTTGTTATTTTCTGTCAGGGTTAGCTCCTTCACCTTTGGTCAGTCAAACAAACCTGCAAGGAAGCAGGTTGTTTTCTTTCAGGGTTAACTCCCCTTGGCCTTTCGTCAGCCAAGACCTGCTCTGCAAGGCAACAAGAGATTCGTGGAGGGTGGGATCATCTACTTCTCCGTACAGGGAGTCCACTGCCCGACAAATTGAGCACACTGTAAAAATAATGTACATTCAGTTGCGCAAGATTTCACACATGCGAAATCTGCTTTCACAAGAATCTATCAAAACGCTCGTTGTGTCCTTAAATCTTCCCCGAATGGATTATTGCAACTCTCTTTTTGCGGGTCTCACAGACACGAGGATAAAACAATCTCAAAAGGTACAAAATTGTGCGGCAAGATTGGTTCTTGGGAAGACCAGATTCGACAGTAGTTCCAGAGATTTGTTAAAAGCCTTTCACTGGCTTCTAGTAAGGGCAAGAATCGATTACAAGATTTGTCTTTTTGTTACAAATCACTGTAGTCTGCTGCCCCCATCTACATTCTTCCCACTAAGCTCTAAAAATTATAAATTATTAACAATTCCAAAAGCCCAACCGAACCGTTTCGGAGAGAATTTTGGGCAAAATTGGACCACAAATATAGAAGGCTCTACCTCCATCTGTGAGAATTTGAACGAAATCTTCAAAAAACTACTAAAAATACATCATTTTAGAAAATACCTTCTGTAAATGATTCACTTGAACTGTACACGATGCCCAATTTTAATAATGCCTTATTAGTGTGAGTGTGTTTGGAATGCAACATTGAAATTTGAATGTATCTTTTTAAAGCATATTTCAACTTGTATTGTAAAGCGCCTTGAGATATGTATGTATATATGTTGCTATGTTTGTATTATGTATGTATGATTGTGTGTATGATTGTATGTTTGTATGTATGAATGTATGTATGTATGATTATCTGTTTGTATGTAAGATTGTATGTATGATTGTATGCATGTAGTTTTGTATGTATGATTGTCTGTATGATTGTAAGTATGATTGTATGTATGTATGTATGTATGTATGATTGTGTGTATGTATGTATGTATGTTTGCATGTATGTTTGTATGTATGTATGTATGCATGATTGTATGTATGTATGTATGTATGTATGTATGTATGTATGTATGTATGTTGATATATATGATTGTGTGTATGATTGTATGTATAATTGTATGTATGATTGTATGTGTGCATACATACATGTATGTATGTATGCTTGTATGTATGCATGTGTGTATGTGTTTATGTATGTATATATGTATGTATGTACGTATGTATGTATGTGTTTATGTCGTACGTACGTATGCATATGTGTGTATGTACGTATGTATGTATGTATGTATGTATGTATGTATGTATGTATGTATGTATGTATGTATGTATGTATGTATGTATGTATGTATGTATGTATGTATGTATGTATCTTAATATGTATGTATGTAATGTATAACGTACGGATTAAAAAAGGTATAATTGACTGAGATTATTTAAAACTTTACATTCACCGAAAACGAAAATTATAGTCTACGGCAGCAGTTTGCAAAATTATATATTATGCATGCAGAATGTCAGATGGAAACTCAAATTACGACCAAAAAGTATATAAAAACAGCCAGAAGAAAAAAATCTGGAAATAAATTTGTGTATCGGTTCTAGGTAAAGATTGAAGGGGTCATTTCAATAGTGTGCCTGTGTCCAGTTTTGTGAAAAACGAGACAGAGAGATAATCCTGTGGAATGAAAGGAAATCATTCTTCCTGAAAAAATGTGAGACTGATATGAGGAAATATATCACGTTTACAGCCGCTGTTTGAAACTTGAAATTCTTCAAAGACAAGAGTGCCAAAGTCCATGATTTTTGGCATTTTTCTGAATGACGCAACTGTGACTTAGGCACACTATTGAAATGACAAAGCATCCTGGTACCTGAGCTTATTCCAACATTTGCAGCCCTAATGTGGAGTTTCGTAAACGATCCCCGTCTATCAAACACTCATGTATTTTTAACGTAGAGATAATTTAGAACAGCGCAAATGTACGCAAAAGACCGTATATGATACATGGCTGTAAGTTGAGATTTGGTTCGAAACAAAGATCTTGTGGAAGAAACTCAATGCGCGTCTATATATACCACACTTTAAAAATTTAATTTGATTTTACCCACATCCACAACTAAGGTGATTTCGGGGTTTTGGTGGGATTTAAGTTGTATCCGCTGCCTTGTTAACAGCAAAGGGATCTTTAACGTGTAAATAGTGTTGTAATCTACACACGGGACCTCCTTTATCGTCCGTCCGATGGGACTAGTGTAAATCCACCTACCTGGACCAGGGGTACGCTTGGGGGGATTTATTTATCAAAATAAATGGAGAAAATCTTCAACCGTCAACGAGGCTTGAACCCCAACTTTTTTGGTTGAGAGGTCGACGGTTATAAGTACAAGATGTTATTGAATCTAATTGAATCTCCCAGTCACGGGAGATGATCTAACTTCTGGATAATGGAACGTAAATCTAGTTTTGTTTGACAAACAGTCAACATCGGATCCTTCGGTGGTATTGTAACAGTCATAAAATGAATCCCTAGCCATGGAAGATAGGCATCCTCGAACAGTCATAATATGGATCCCTAGTCATGGAAGGTAGTCATCTTTGAACAGTCATAATATGGATCCCTAGTGATAGAAGGTAGCCATCTTTGAACAGTCATAATATGAATCAATAGTCATAGAAGGTAGCCATCCTTAAACAGTCACAATATGGATCCCTGGTCATATTTAGTAGCCATCCTTGAACAGTCATAATATGGATCCCTGGTCATAGAAAGTAGCCATCCTTGAACAGTCATAATATGGATCCCTAGTCATAGAAGGTAGTGATCCTTGAACAGTCATAATATGGATCCCTAGTCATAGAAGGTAGCCATCTTTGAACAGTCATAATATGGATCCCTAGTCATATTTAGTAGCCATCCTTGAACAGTCATAATATGGATCCCTGGTCATAGAAGGTAGCCATCCTTGAACAATGAGAATATGGATCCCTAGTCATGGAAGGTAGTCATCCTTGGACAGTCATAATATGGATCCCTAGTCATGGAAGGTAGTCATCCTTGGACAGTCATAATATGGATCCCTAGTCATGGAAGGTAGTCATCCTTGACAGTCATAATATGGATCCCTAGTCATGGAAGGTAGTCATCCTTGAACAGTCATAATATGGATCCCTAGTCATGGAAGGTAGTCATCCTTGAACAATGAGAATATGAATCCCTAGTCATGGAAGGTAGTCATCCTTGAACAGTCATAATATGGATCCCTAGTCATGGAAGGTAGTCATCCTTGAACAGTCATAATATGGATCCCTGGCCATAAAAAGGTAGTCATCCTCGAACTGTCTTAATATGGATCCTAGCCATGGAAGGTATTTATCCTTGAACAGTCATAATATGGATCCCTAGCCATGGAATGTGAACATCCTCGAACAGTCATAATATGGATCCCTAGTCATGGAAGAGAGTCATCCTCGAACAGTCATAATATGGATCCCTAGTCATAAATATAACGTATTCGTCCTCGAACAGTCATAATATGGATCCCTAGCCATGGAAGGTAGTCATCCCTAAACAGCTATAATATGGATCCCTAGTCACGGAAAGTATTCATCCTGGAACAGTCATAATATGGATCCCTAGTCATGGAAGTTATTCATCCTTCAACAGTCATAATATGGATCCCTAGTCATGAAAGGTATTCATCCTTGAGCAGTCATAATATGGATCCCTAGTCATAGAACGTATTCATCGTTGAACAGTCAAAATATGGATCGCTAGTCATGGAAGGTAGTCATCCTTGAACAATTATAATATGGATCCCTAGCCATAAAGGGTAGTCATCCCTGAACAGTCATAATATGGATCCCTAGTCATGAAAAAAGTAGTCATCCTCGAACAATTATAATATCGATCCCTAGTCATAGAACGTTTGCATCATCGAACAGTCATAATATGGATCCCTAGTCATGGAAGGTATTCATCCTCGAACAGTCTTGATATGGATCCCTAGCCATGGAAGGTAGTCATCCTTGACCAGTTATATTATGGATCCCTAGTCATGGAAAGTATTCATCCTTGAACAGTCATAATATGGATCCCTAAACATGGAAGGTATTCATCCTTGAACAATCATTATATGGATCCCTAGACATGGAAGGTAGTGATCCTTGAACAGTCATAATATGGATCCCTAGTCATAGAAGGTAGTCATCCTTGAAGAGTCATAATATGGATCCCTAGTCATAGGTAGCCATCATTGAGCAGTCATAATATGGATCCCTAGTCATATTTAGTAGCCATCCTTGAACAGTCATAATATGGATCCCTGGTCATAGAAGGTAGCCATCCTTGAACATTGAGAATATGGATCCCTAGTCATGGAAGGTAATCATCCTTGAACAGTCATAATATGGATCCCTAGTCATGGAAGGTAGTCATCCTCGAACAGTTATAATATGGATTCCTAGTCATGGAAGGTAGTCATCCTTGAACAGTCTTGATATGGATCCCTAGTCATGGAAGGAAGTCATCCTTGAATAGTCATAATATGGATCCCTGGTGGGGAAGGAAGTCATCCTTGAACAGTCATAATATGGATCCCTAGACATGGAAGGTATTCATCCTCGAGCAGTCAGAATATGGACCCCTAATCATGGAATATATTCATCCTTGAACAATCATTATATGGATCCCTAGTCATGGAAGGTAGTCATCCTTGAAAAGTCATAATATGGATCCCCAGTCAATGAAGGTATTCATCCTTGAACAGTCATAATATGGATCCCTAACCATGGAAAGTATTCATCCTTGAACAGTCATAATATGGATCCAGCCATGGAAAGGTAGTCATCCTTGAACAGTCATAATATGGATCCCTAGTCATGGAAGATCTTCATCCTTGACAGTCATAATACGGATCCCTAGTCATGGAAGGTAGTCATCCTTGAACAGTCATAATATGGATCCCTAGTCATGGAAAATCTTTATCCTTGAACAGTCATAGTATGGATCCCTAGACATGGAAGGTAGTCATTCTTGAACAGTCATAATATGGATCCCCAGTCATGGAAGATCTTCATCCTTGAACAGTCATAATAAGGATCCCTAGTCATGGAAGGTAGTCATCCTTGAACAGTCATGATATGGATCCCTAGCCACGGAAGGTAGTTATCCTTGAACAGTCATAATATGGATCCCTAGTCATGGAAGGTATTCATCCTCAAACATTCATACTATGGATCCCTATTCATGGAAAGTAATCGTTGCAGAACACCCCTGATGTGGATCGCTTGTCATGGAAGGTAGTCATCCTTGAACAGTCATAATATGGATCCCTGGTGGTGGAAAGAAATCGTCCTTGAACAGTCATAATATGGATCCCTGGTGGTGGATGGAAGTCATCCTTGAATAGTCATAATATGGATCCCTGGTGGTGGAAGGAATTCATCCTTGAACAGTCATAATATGGATCCCTAGACATGGAAGGTATTCATCCTCGAGCAGTCAGAATATGGACCCCTAATCATGGAAGATATTCATCCTTGAACAGTCATAATATTCATCCTAGTCATGGAAGGTAGTCATCCTTGAACAGTCAGAATATGGATCCCTAGACACGGAAGGTATTTATCCTCAAACAGTCATAAAATTAATCTCTAGTCAGAGTAGGTAGTCATCCTTGAACAGTTATAATATTAATCTCTAGTCAGAGTAGGTTAGGTATTCCTCCTTGAACAGTCATTCAGAGTAGGTATTCCTCCTGACAGTCATAATATTAACTCTAGTCAGAGTAGGTATTCCTCCTTGAACAGTCATAATATGGATCCCTAGTCGTGGAAGGTATTCATCCTTGAACAGGCATAATATGAATCTCTAGTCAGAGTAGGTATTCGTCCTTGAACAGTCATAATATGGATCCCTAGACATGGAAATTAGTCATTGCCGAACAGTCATAATATGGATCCATAGACATGGAAGATGATCCTCCTTGAACAGTCATAATATAAATCCCTAGACACGGAAGGTATTCATCCTTGAACAGTCACAATGTGGATCTCTAGTCATGGAAGGTAGTCATCCTCGGAAAGTCATAATATGGATCTCTAGTCATGGAAGGTAGTCATCCTCGGAAAGTCATAATATGGATCTCTAGTCATGGAAGGTAGTCATCCTCGGAAAGTCATAATATGGATCTCTAGTCATGGAAGGTAGTCATCCTCGGAAAGTCACATTATGGATCTCTAGTCATGGAAGGTAGTCATCCTCGAAAGTCATAATATGGATCTCTAGTCATGGAAGGTAGTCATCCTCGGAAAGTCACATTATGGATCTCTAGTCATGGAAGGTAGTCATCCTCGGAAAGTCACATTATGGATTTCTAGTCATGGAAGGTAGTCATCCTCGGAAAGTCATAATATGGATCCCTAGACATGGAAGGTAGTCATCCTTGAAAAGTCATAATATGGATCCCTAGTCATGGAAGTTAGTCATCCTTGAACAGTCATAATATGGATCTCTAGACACGGAAGGTAGTCATCCTCGGAAAGTCATAATATGGATCCCTAGACATGGAAGGTAGCCATCCTCGGAAAGTCATAATATGGATCCCTAGACATGGAAGGCAGTCCTTCTTGAACAGTCATAATATTGATCCCTAGTCATGGAAGTTAGTCATCCTCGAAAAGCCACGACCTGAAAGTAAATCTGTTTGTCGGTTCTAGGTAGAGATTTTATTCCAGTCCACAGCACCAAGGTACCTGACCTTATTCCAACCTTTGTAGCCAAAATGTGTGAGTTTCGTAAATGATTCGTCTATCATACACCTGGGAACTTGGTACTCTAGAGACAAGGTGTCGGCCTCTCAACCAAAGGATGGTGGGCTCGAGCTGCGTCAACTTTTGAAACTTTTCTGTTTTTTTCTTTTAGCTAAATCTACCCCCCTTGGTCCAGGTAGGTGGATCGACAACTAGTCTCATCGGAGACAGGTTATACAAAGGAGGTCCGGTGTGCTGATCACAACACTATGTGCACGTTAAAGATTCCTTGACTGTTTACAGAGCGGTCCAGGCACATTTAAAATCCTACCAAAACCCCCGAGATCACCTTAGTTGTGGATGGACTTTTAATGAAAAGACAATTTAGAAACAGCAGAGCGTAACAGCCATGGGAAATAAAATAACCTGTTGCTAACTGAGTAAAAACTAAATTAAATTCAATGCTATTTCGGCTTATAGATCCGGAGATTATCCCAGTTTCTATAGCGTGAAGCAGAACACGTAGTTATAATCACCTCCTAGACAGGACGCTAGTCAGATGCAGATTTTTACTTCCAAGCGGGTGCTTTTACCCGTTTGCACCTGGGGAAACGTGTGTTAAGTGTTTTTTCCACAGAACGCCACGTTGGATATAGCTTTGCTAGGATTCGAACCCGTGACCTCGACATGATCCCAAGTCCAGCAACCTAATCACTCGGACACCAACACCACACCTAACTATTGTTAACTGAACGTAAATGTATTTATTTGTTCATTTATTTATTTATTTATTTATTTATTTATTTATTTATTTATTTATCTGTTTATTTATTATTTATCTACCTATTAATTTATGTATTTATTCATTTGCTTATTTATGTTTTTCTTGTCTTCCAAACAGCCAATATCGAATCCTTCGGTGGTCATGTTGCAACAGTCGTATGGGTCCCTAGTGGTGGAAGGTAGAAAGTCATACCTGTCATACTCGATATCTGGTGACATCGACTATCCACTGAAGTTCAACACGCTTGCTTCTGATGGCAAGAGCGGCATTACTTACAAATTCACTACAGAGATATACGCTAACGACTTAAACGGTATGTGTTGATTTGATACGATTTACTCACATCCACAACTAAGGTGATCTCGGGGGTTTTGGTAGGACTTTTGATTTTTCCCGGACTGCCCTGTCAACAGCCAAGGGATCTTTAACGTGCACACTGTGTTGTGATTTGCACACGGGACCTCCTTCTTATCGTCCGTCTCCGATGGGGCTAGGTGTTGACCCACCTACCAGGATTTAGCTCAAAAAGCTCCAGAAAATTGTTCAACCGTTGGCGGGAGTAATATAAGTCATGTCTACTTGAAAACACCGGAGCTTTTTCTTTTTAAAAATTTCACATATATACCAAAAACGCCATAAACAAGGTAAAATCATGTTTTTGACTATTAAGTTGATCAATAGTTTATAAAAAAAAAGGATTTCGTCCATTTGTAAATATTCAAATATTTATTATTTAAAATTTATTATAACATATCAAAATCACCTAAATGTATAATTGTTATTTCATTATATAAAAAATGAGTGGACAATTCTGTAATACATGTTATAATTATAAATCGATTGATTCCTTCTATAAAGAAAAAACTTGTTCAGATGGTCATAGAGGGAAATGTAAAGTTTGTTGTCGAGAAGTAAAAAGACAACATTATCAAAATAATAAAGAAAAATATAAACAAGCGTACCAAGAGTTTATAGAAAGAAATCCACATTATTTTAGATATTATATTACATTATAACTTACAATAAATTCTAACAAAATGATGAGTAAAAATCCAGTGTACTGTGAAACGTGTGAGAAAAAATTACCATCTTTTAATAACTTGACCAACATATTAAAACAAAGAGACGTATTGGAAATGAATCAAAAAAGATAAATGAAAGTGTCAATAAAAACGATTTACAAAGCATATGTAATGTTAGAAAAATTAGAAAGTCTGGAAGTAACATTCAAAAGTATTTTGACAGCATAAAGAAGAAAGTATATAGTACCACAAAAAATCTTTAAAATTTTCAAGATATTATTAAATGTGTAGACTTGGTTCAATCACTTAATGTCATTTAATAATGTTGAATTGTTCCATCCTTCTAAACATAAGATTATTCCTTCTTTAAATCACTTTGATGCGTATTATGGTGATGTGATAAGTGATTACAAAAGTTGGGTTGAAGAGAAGTAATTAGGGAAATCTTGCTCGAAAAAAAATCTAGAAAATGTTTCAATCATTGTCGGGGCACGAACTCAATAGACAAAATACAAAATTCACAATAACAAAAATAAAAACAACAAACACATTTACCAAACAGTATAAAATTAGTAATATTATAATAAGATAATTGAAAGAGACATAGTATGGACATATCTGCGAAAGCCAGCAGCAAAAAAAAAATGGAAAAAAGAAGACATTTGTTTGTACGGTGACATGGATGTTTGTTTGTACGGTGAAATGGATGTTTGTTTGTACGGTGAAATGGATGTTTGTTTGTACGGTGAAATGGATGTTTATTTGTACGGTGAAATGGATGTTTGTTTGTACGGTGACATGGATGTTTGTTTGTACGGTGAAATGGGTGTTTGTTTGTACGTTGACATGGATGTTTGTTTGTACGGTGAAATGGATGTTTGTTTGTACGGTGAAATGGATGTTTGTTTGTACGGTGAAATGGATTATTTGTACGGTGAAATGGATGTTTGTTTGTACGGTGAAATGGATGGGGGCAGGGTGGACGACTTGACATGGCAGGGTTGGATCTAGCCCGTGGGTCGTAGTTTGGTGACCCTGTGACTTAATGAGACATGATGGGTATTTATATAATATAAACTATAAGTAAACAGTAATGTTCCTTCAATTCAAGGCCGTCATGGCCAATAGAGCCGGAGCTTATATACATCCTGGTGTCAATAGCGTGAAGTGGAACAACAAGGCCGTCATGGCCCATAGAGCCGGAGCTTATATACACCCCAGTGTCAATAGCGCGAAGTGGAACAGCAAGGCCGTCATGGCCCATAGAGCCGGAGCTTATATACACCCCAGTGTCAATAGCGCGAAGTGGAACAGCAAGGCCGTCATGGCCCATAGAGCCGGAGCTTATATACACCCCAGTGTCAATAGCGCGAAGTGGAACAGCAAGGCCGTCATGGCCCATAGAGCCGGAGCTTATATACATCCTGGTGTCAATAGCGCGAAGTGGAACAGCAAGGCCGTCATGGCCAATAGAGCCGGAGCTTATATACACCCCAGTGTCAATAGCGAAGTGGAACAGCAAGGCCGTCATGGCCCATAGAGCCGGAGCTTATATACATCCTGGTGTCAATAGCGTGAAGTGGAACAACAAGGCCGTCATGGCCAATAGAGCCGGAGCTTATATACATCCTGGTGTCAATAGCGCGAAGTGGAACAGCAAGGCCGTCATGGCCAATAGAGCCGGAGCTTATATACATCCTGGTGTCAATAGCGTGAAGTGGAACAACAGGGCCGTCATGGCCCATAGAGCCGGAGCTTATATATATCCTGGTGTCAATAGCGCGAAGTGGAACAGGCAGTAATTATCACCTTGTGGACAGGACACTACTCTGACGCATGTTTTTACTCCGATGTTAGTGCTTGTGCTCATTTGCACCTGCAGAGTGGGGGGGTTGGTGTTAAGTGTGTTTTCCAAGGCACACAACGTCGGAACTAGCTTTGCTAGGATTTGAACTCGGAATCTCATGATCACCAGTCCGGTAACCTAACCGCGCCGCAACCAACGCTACTAATATAGATTATGCCTCTGGACTACCCAGTCCCCTATTTGTTGACATTAGCCTAAATCTAGACTCCGCAGGCTTGAAAAATGTGTTCATAAAATGTGACATGTGTTAACACTAGCTCAGCGAATTTGTCTGTCAAACGCTCAAGTCAGATAATAAAAAAACGATCATTGGCCCAGTTAGAGTCAAAGCAATGCTGTATGTATATTATTTTTCTGACTTGGTAGTGTCTTTGGTCGCCAAAGGCTCTAGTGCAAATCTGAGTTGGTAGTGACTTTGTTTGCCAAAGGCTCTATTGCAAATCTGAGTTGGTAGTGTCTTTGTTCGCCAAAGGCTCTATTGCAAATCTGAGTTGGTAGTGTCTTTGTTCATCAAAGGCTCTATTGCAAATCTGAGTTGGTAGTGTCTTTGTTCGCCAAAGGCTCTATCGCTAGGCCACTAAGAGTAACCATTTTTCTACCAGAAGTGACGTTTAATTATTAAATATCTCATTGCTTCCCCATATTTGAGCATAATTTTCATTTACACATGCCGCCATTTTGAACAGGCGTTATTTAAAAAAAATTGGCATACCACCGTAGCCTCAGTATCTAATATTGACCCCATCTAATAATCGTACTTGGTATCGCCCGGGGGTATAAGATATATGTAATATCATAATTGTAAGATGGAGACTAGATCATCAATGCTCTGTTTCCAGCGGCAACCTTGAAAAACATGCGTGGATATTTGATACATGTTGGTACCCTGCCACCAGGGATATAAGACAAGGCAACCAACCCTCGACTTACCATCTGAAGATGGCGCTGAAGCAAGGTCACCGGGCAAGAAGCAGTTTATCAGGGTGTCAAGCCAGGTCAAGGTCGTTCATATTTTCGGAGATATTGCTATGTTTCAAATCAAGTAAGTTTGAGGGTTTTTTGTTTTTTTAAATATTTGATTTGATTTACCTGCATCCACAACTATGGTGATCTCGGGTTTTTGGTAAGATTTTTAATTTTGCCTGGACTGCCCTGTAAACAGCCTAGGGATCTTTAATGTGCACAGGGAGTATGTGATCTGCACACGGGACCTCCTTTTTATCACCCGTCTCCGATGGGACTAGGTGTCGATCCACTTACTTGGACCAAGGACTTGCTCGAAAAACTCGAAAAAATGTGTCAACTGTTGGCAGAGCTCGAACCCATTACCTTTTGGTTGAGAGGCCGATACCCTGCCTCTGGACTACTGAATCCCCCTAGTAAGTTTGATAGTAAAATATAGACAACGCGATTTACTTGAGCTAAAAATGTAATTATATTAGAAAAGGGACAGTTGGCTCGCTTACCATTGATGCCACAGTAGCTTTATGCATGTATTTCTGATCGGCCGTGTTGCTAAGTTCCTTCAAAATCCCTTTAAGGCCAAGAGCTTATCCCAATTTCTACAGCGTGTTCCGGACAGGGCGCTACTCTGACGCAGGTTTTTGATCCCAAAATAATGCTTGTTCACATTTTCACCTGGATAAAGTGGGAAACTTTGCGTGTTAAGTGTATTTCCCAAAGAACACAATATCGGGCTTAGTTTTTCTAGGATTCGAACCCAGGACCCCATGCTCCTAAGTCCGGCAGCATAACAGCTCGGCTCTCCACACAACCTTACGAGAGAACTATAATTGGCTGTAGTAATTGATGTCAAAGTATGTACTTCTGATGGGATGTGTTGTATTCTGATGGGATGTGTTGTATTCTGATGGGATGTGTTGTAAGATCTGGTCAACTCAATTATCATTGGGCCGTGCAAACAAAAATGTCAATGTCAAGACAATGATCCATGAAGACTTTCTTCCCCCCTCCTCGATTTTCTTTGATTTAATTTACCCACATCCACAACAAAGGCAGTGTCGATGTTTTTGGTAAGATCTTTTAATTTTGCCCGGATTGCCATGTGAACAGCCAAAGCATTTTTAACGACGGGGCCAGGTGTCGATCTACCTACCTGGACCAGGGCTGTAATTTTACTCGAAGAAAGATCGATGCCAAAACATCAAATCGGTTTAATCAAGAAAACTAGACCATCACCGTTGCTACACAATCCGCCGCCCCCCCCCCCCCCAAAAAATAATCACAAGCGCGTCGAAATTTTTAAGAAATATATATATATATTCGAAATTAAATGCCTAAGGTATGATAGGCAAACAGGCATATGCGTATGAATATGAACGACACAATCGATGATGTGGTGGAGAATGGGAGACTTCGTTGGTTCGTACATGCTGTCTGGGGTAAAGCACAAACAAGGATCAATCACAGCTAAAAGTTAGATTTTACGAATCTAAGACCAAGAGGACGCCCACCCTAAAGATTTTCTGACAACATCAGGGAGCAGTGCAGCATTCCAGTACGGCATTCCAGCACGGCATTCCAGTCGGCATTCCAGTACGCCATTCCAGTGCGGCATTCCAGTGCGGCATTCCAGTGCGGCATTTCAGTGCGCCATTCCCCTGCGGCATTCCAGTACGGCATTCCAGTGCGGCATTCCAGTACGGCATTCCAGTACGGCATTCCAGTATGCCATTCCAGTGCGGCATTCCAGTACGGCATTCCAGTGCGGCATTCCAGTACGGCATTCCTGTGCTCCATTCCAGTACGGCATTCCAGTGCGGCATTCCAGTACCGCATTCCAGTGCGGCATTCAGCACGGCATTCCAGTACGGCATTCCAGTACGGCATTCCAGTACGGCATTCCAGTATGGCATTCCAGTGCGGCATACTAGTGCGGCATTCCAGTGCGACATTCCAGTACGGCATTCCAGTACGGCATTCCAGTAGGCATTCCAGTACGGCATTCCAGTACGGCATTCCAGTGCGGCATTCCAGTACGGCATTCCAGTGCGCCATTCCAGTACGGCATTCCAGTGCGGCATTCCAGTACGGCATTCCAGTGCGGCATTCCAGTACGGCATTCCAGTACGGCATTCCAGTACGCCATTCCAGTGCGGCATTCCAGTGCGGCATTCCACTGCGGCATTCCAGTACGGCATTCCAGTGCGCGGCATTCAGTGCGGCATTCCAGTACGCCATTCCAGTACGGCATTCCAGTGCGGCATTCCAGTGCGGCATTCCACTCCTAACAGCGGAAAAAGGGCACTATCTCAAGAAAAGTGGAGGAAAACTGTGTGTAATTAGGTCGCAAGGGGGCGTCACGTTCTATGCAATTAAGTCAAGCAAATCAATATCTTATCCAGTTTTACCAACATTGTCAAAATACTCTATATCTGTATATTTATTTCTACTACCGACCTTTTGTGGTGCTTCCTTCCCAGCCCTTATATGACTCCAATATACAGCGCAGACATGAACTCAAACTCTGACGTTGTGCACACAATGGTGTCGTCATCAGGGAGTGTCAAGACCTGCTCGCATGACATGTTAGACTCCACCTCTGTATTGCGTGAGAGTACAATAGTCGGAAATGATGCCATAGATTGGTACGTGGATAGCAGGCCTTGGGAGTTGGTTTACATGACATCGACAGCCGGAGATCATAAGAAAGGAGACTTCAGGTGATTTTTTTAATTTACCTTTAATAAGTCCGTTTTCTTTTTCTGAGCGCATGGTGTTCCAACCAGGCCACCACACAGCCCGTAAAACCACCTATTCCGGCATCCGTAGCGTGAAGCGGAACAAGTCATGGTGATCACCTCCTGGCCAGGACGCTAGTCTGATGCAGATTTGTTTTTACTCCCAAGCTAGTGCTTGTACCATTCGCACCTGGGGGTGAGTGGGGGAAATGCGCGTTAAGTGTCTTTCTCAGAGAACACAACGTCGGAACTAGCTTTACTAGGGATTCGAACTCGGGACCTCAGATCTTAAGTGATCTCCGTGTCGGTACGCGTCATCTGGCTATGAAAGGAAAGCGTGCTATCAACCCAGCAACTACACTCCGTTAAAGAGCTTGGTTAGTAATGCGCTTTGTTTTCATAGCGGGGGGGGGGGGGTGAGTACCGACGCAGAGGTCACTGGTTCAATCCCCATGGTGGCCAAGATTTATTTTCTATCTACTCCTTGTTTTTGTCTCTTCTTTGTTCTTATTGGAGCTTTAATATTTTTTAATGTCATTATCCTTCACTTTCAACATGTCCCCTTGCCTCACTGTTTGTCTTTTGTTTCAGATCATCAGCGTAAAAACAAATATTTGGAAAGCAATAATGTTGTGACCCTTTTGCATTTCCTTTCTTTCCGCACAAGCAAACTTTGTGTTGGGCATTAACCATCTCTGGAAGGATTACATGTCGTCACGTATTGTACAAAGAAAATAGAACCCAAGGTAAAATATCAAAATGTAGACCTCCAGAGAAAGCGGGAAGAAAACAAAAAAATGTCAGTACAGGGCAGCCTGGAGAAAAATTATTTCGGGCATCTAAACCCATACACCGGAATGTAGAATAGAACTGATAACGAAAGGAAGAAAGAACGTAGAAAGCATCCTTCAAGATTCGACCCTACCATTAAAACTACAAATAGAATTGTCAAATCGCTCCAGAAGACCCATTTACTTTCGCAGTTAGGGTGGGGGGGGGGGGGGGGTGGAGGATACAACAAATCTTTTCTGCCCTTCACAACCAATATTATATCATCGCCAACACAACACAACACCACTGCACTCTAGTTGTCAGAGTCTCTTTTAAATATTCATAAAACTATTGCCCCTGTACTATAATGGTTTTTGCTTTTAACAAAAATCTTGAACTATAATGCATACCAAGATTTATTACCCTTGTACTATAATATAAGATTTAATCCCGTCAGAGGCTCTGAAAGCATGTATTGCAACTACTGTATACATTCTGCATTTGGTTTGAAGAAAATGTCTTAGATGACTGGATATAAGGTCACGAAATAAGGCTTCCAAAAAAGGTGACCTCGGCAATTGCAACAACTATCACGGAACAACGTTGCTGTCAATTCCAGGAAAGATTTTCAATAGATGTTTCCTGAAGTGATTTTTTTTGCTTTTGAGTTTAGGTTTTTGCGTTTAATATGTCCATGAGTAACTGCCAAAGTACAGTCATCCTATATCATTGAAAATTTGTAACGTCTTTGGTTGCCATAGACACGACCGCCATTTTGGATTTTGACTCAATTTTCAGAATCTATCTCCTCCCTTAGTTATGAATAAAATCTCCCGAAACCTATGCCGATTGTCTGTTCCATTCAATATCTAAAGAGTGACGTCGGGTTTTTTCGATTTTTTGGATAAAAAAAATTTAATGAATTTTTGAAAATACTATATTATGCATGACGTTTTTATTTAAAAAAACATTTTTTCAAAAAGTTGACAATATATAAAAAAAAAACAACCCGACGTCATTCTATTAAATAGACAAGAGGGACCTGTGTGCTAAATATAATACAAATGGTTCGGTAAATGGCGGAGGAGATAGAATTTTAGTGTGGAAAAACTACATTTCGAGAAAAATGCACGTTAAAAAATCAAAAGAAAAGAACACAAAACAAACGCTTCAGATGGTTTTTCCTTGTTGTAGCAGCCCCCTTACTCTTTCGATAGTCTCTGGCATTGTTACTTATGTAAATAGGATTATAAATCTAGGTTTAGATGTGCACTGTTGTGAAAACAGACGTCGAAATGACCAGTATTTTTGTTTTTTTCCCTCTATAACCTATACTTGTGCGCGTGTTTACATACACACTGACGCCTAACGCCTCTTATATCACACAGTGATGGGAGACGCGTATATCGGTGTCGGCAAAACGAGGTCAAATATCGTGTGTTGCCATTTTTGGCGATTAACCGCCAATATACGGGTTTTTACTACCATTTTCTCAACCAGTGTTAGGAAATTTACCTCAAAATTTTGATTATTTTTACCTACCCTCGCCTACAAAATATTTTGTAAAAAAAAAATTATACGTCATATGGACATTTTTCCTGCCATGAACTTGTAGATAAATGATCGTTGTACCCGAATATGCAAAGAACAGAAAATCAACCTTTTTGGTCCAAAACTCGCCAGTCCAGATGCCCCCCCCCCCTTAAGGAGGGAGTGGTGTAACGGTTGCACCGCGATTCAGCCCTCCCTTTGTTTTCTTTGGACTTTCGACTTAAAAGGGTATCAACACCTTGGCCATGCAGGTAACCTCTTTCCAGCCCGGTGTCAGTCAGCGGTCAGCGGTCAGTGGTCAGGCCAATTGGTAATGATACGCTTTGATACTAAAACTTCCCAGCCCGGTGTCAGTCAGCGGTCAGCGGTCAGTGGTCAGGCCAATTGGTAATGATACGCTTTGATACTAAAACTTTCCACCCCGTTTTCAGTCAGCGGTCAGCGGTCAGTGGTCAGGCCAATTGGTAATGATACGCTTTGATACTAAAACTTTCCACCCCGTTTTCAGTCAGCGGTCAGCGGTCAGTGGTCAGGCCAATTGGTAATGATACGCTTTGATACTAAAACTTTCCACCCCATTTTCAGTCAGCGGTCAGCGGTCAGTGGTCAGCCAATTGGTAATGATACGCTTTGATACTAAAAAGTTTAGTTATCGTTGGCAGGAAGTACATTTATTAATATTTAGGTTAAAAGGCTGAAATACGTTATTAAAATCATTTTTACAAAGTTGGGGGCACATCTTTTTCGAGATCTGGTGGAGAAATTCGGTGAAATCAATTTCTCCGTCTTTGTATTTTTTATACAACTGTTCTTTCTTCTGTCTTTTGTCTCTTTGTTCATTTCTCCTCTTAGGCCAAGGTTGATCAGCACAACAAATTTTTTTAGTTTGATCTTTTCTTGTTCATACTCGAGCATCTCTAAAATTTGGAAATGTTTGGATGCAAACAGAGGGTCTTTGAAAAGTTCAGGTGAAATGCAGTGGAAAGACCAACTGACATCAAATGTAGGGAAAATACAGAATCCTTTAAAAAAACCATGTCACTGTACAGACTCAAAACACAGTGCAACACAGTCCTTGTATACTGCATTCCCCGTCACATAGTTATGATCCATTCACATCGAAAAAGTATTTCACACTACATTACAGGTCAACTGGGCTGAAACTTGATGTCGGCGAGTATAGCCTTTGACTGGGCTGTAACGTGGTGTCGGCGAGTAGGGCCGGTGACTGGGCTGTAACGTGGTGTCGGCGAGTAGGGCCGGTGACTGGGCTGTAACGTGGTGTCGGCGAGTAGGGCCGGTGACTGGGCTGTAACGTGGTGTCGGCGAGTAGGGCCGGTGACTGGGCTGTAACGTGGTGTCGGCGAGTAGGGCCGGTGACTGGGCTGTAACGTGGTGTCGGCGAGTAGGGCCGGTGACTGGGCTGTAACGTGGTGTCGGCGAGTAGGGCCTTTGACTGGGCTAAAACGTGGTGTCGGCGAGTATAGCCTTTGACTGGGCTGTAACGTGGTGTCGGCGAGTAGGGCCGGTGACTGGGCTGTAACGTGGTGTCGGCTATTAGGGCTGGTGACTGGGCTAAAACGAGGTGTCGGCGAGTAGGGCCTTTGACTGGGCTAAAACGAGGTGTCAGCGAGTAAGGCCTTTGACTGGGCTGTAACGTGGTGTCGGCTAGTAGGGCCGGTGACTGGGCTGTAACGTGGTGTCGGCGAGTAGGGCCTTTGACCTGGCTGGTGGTGTCGGCGAGTAGGGCATTTGACTGGGCTGAAACGTGGTGTCGGCGAGTAGGGCCTTTGACCTGGCTGTAACGTGGTGTCGGCGAGTAGGGCCTTTGACTGGGCTGTAACGTGGTGTAGGCGAGTAGGGCCTTTGACTGGGCTGTAACGTGGTGTCGGCTAGTAGGGCCGGTGACTGGGCTGTAACGTGGTGTCAGCGAGTAGGGCCTTTGACTGGGCTGTAACATGGTGTCGGCGAGTAGGGCCGGTGACTGGGCTGTAACGTGGTGTCGGCGAGCAGGGCCTTTGACTGGGCTGTAACGTGGTGTCGCCTAGTAGGGCCTTTGACTGGGCTGTAACGTGGTGTCGGCGAGTAGGGCCGGTGACTGGGCTGTAACGTGTTGTCGGCGAGTAGGGCCGGTGACTGGGCTGTAACGTGGTGTCGGCAAGTAGGGCCTTTTACTGGGCTGTAACGTGGTGTCGGCAAGTAGGGCATTTTACTGGGCTGTAACGTGGTGTCGGCGAGTAGGGCCGGTGACTGGGCTGTAACGTGGTGTCGGCAAGTAGGGCCTTTTACTGGGCTGTAACGTGGTGTCGGCGAGTAAGGCCGGTGACTGGGCTGTAACGTGGTTTCGGCGAGTAGGGCCGGTGACTGGGCTGTAACGTGGTGTCGGCAAGTAGGGCCTTTTACTGGGCAGTAACGTGGTGTCGGCAAGTAGGGCCTTTTACTGGGCTGTAACGTGGTGTCGGCAAGTAGGGCCGGTGACTGGGCTGTAACGTGGTGTCGGCGAGTAGGGCCGGTGACTGGGCTGTAACGTGGTGTCGGCAAGTAGGGCCTTTTACTGGGCAGTAACGTGGTGTCGGCAAGTAAGGCCTTTTACTGGGCTGTAACGTGGTAAGCGCAGGTAAAACCGGGCTGAAAGAAGATGATCCCTAATGTATCGAACCTTTTCGTATTGTTTGGATTGTTTGAAAATTTCTGTTTCTGGAACAGTCTTTGTTTTGAGTATAAAAGGACAGTTATCTATGACTGAAGTGCGAGAGAAATACATGTTGATTCCTCCTTTATATGTCAGCATTGTGAACTTACTACACATCATTGATTGGTTGTCGAGTGTGAGTGTAATAAATAACCTTGTTGTAATTATTAATCAAGTCTCGCTATTACTAGATTATGTCTACGCCTACATCTAGAGTAAGTTGTCTCGCTATTACTAGATTATGTCTACGCCTACATCTAGAGTAAATTGTCTCGCTATTACTCGATTATGTCTACATCTACATCTAGAGTAAATTGTCTCGCTATTACTAGATTATGTCTACGGCTATATCTAGAGTAAATTGTCTCGCTCCATTTATACCTTTGTAACAAGTATAATATAATGTGTATTTTGTTCTATTATGATACCTGATGTACATGTACCACCAAGCAAATGTGCTTGTATTTTGGGACAATAAAGATAAAGAATATATCTTATCTTATCTTATCTTATCTTTCAGTGCATTAAAAACAGCTTTACAGGAAGGAGCCGATGTGCACATTTTGATTGATTTCCATGAAGTCCAGTCGTATATGTTGGCCGAAATGGTGCACGTCGGACAGGTAAAGGATACAATGTAATAGCTGCCACGAAATGTGTGTGTGTGTGTGTGTGTGTGTATGTGTGTGTTTGTGTGTATATGTGTGTTTGTGTGTATGTGTGTATTTGTGTGTATATGTGTGTTGTGTGTGTGTGTGGTTGTGTGTATGTGTGTGTGCTTTCAGGTGTGTATTTTGTTCTCCAAAATTATGTTTATGCTCCCTTCACATAATTATGTATCATTTAAGGGGAGAGGATGAGGAGGGAGGGGGTGTGGGGTTGTTTTTTTGTGTGCTTTATAATTCATAGAGGTGCCTGTAGCTCGATCAGTAGAACGACTAACTGCACTGCCACGCAGGAGGCCCAAGTTCAATGCCCAGTTCGGGTAGCTGTTTTCT
>JAXRKP010001384.1:67500-70000 GCA_037039925.1 Doris montereyensis | reverse complement strand
AAATTAGGATAATATTACTATTATTATTATTATTATTATTAGTATTATTATTATTATTATTATTATTATTATTATTATTAGTATTATTATTATCATTATTATTATAACTATTATTATTATTATTATATTATTATTATTATTATTATTATTATTATTATTATTATTATTATTATTATTATTATTATTATTATTATTATTATTATTATTATCATTATTATTATTATCATTATTATTATAATTATTATAAATTATTATCATTGATATTATAATTATCATTATAATTATTACTATTATTATTATTATTATTATTATTATTATTATTATTATTATTATTATTATTATTATTATTATTATTATTAGCACCATCATCATTATTATTATTTTTTTTATTATTTTTTTTATTATTATTGTTGTTATTATCATTATTATTATTATTATTATTATTATTATTATTATTATTATTATTATTATTATTATTATTATTATTATTATCATTATTATGATTATTATTATAAATATTATTATTATTATCATTATTATTATTATTATTATTATTATTATTATTACGACTATTATTATTATTATTATTATTATTATTATTATTATTATTATTATTATTATTATTATTATTATTATTATTAACATTATTATTCTTATTATCTTTATTATTATAATTATTATAAATTATTATCATTGATATTATAATTGTAATTAATTCTTTGTTTATCACCGTGACCGAATAATTTATACCAATGTTAATTATATGAAATGTTTTCTAAATCAGTTAAGCATTAAGTTGGTGTTTTTAAATTAGATTAAAAAGGGAACAATAAAACCTCAGTGCAATTTCAAAATTTTGTGCTGGTCTTTTTACAGTGTTTTGTTTTGTACCAGTTATTTTATTCTGTCATCTGTTTATTTTTCTTTGCATCTGTCTCTGCTTGTCTGTCTTCCATTAATCTTTGTCTATCTTTACCAATTCCATTAATCTTGAAGTCCAACTCCCACTCTTGTACTCCCTCCCTACCTTCCTTTCCAATCTCTCTGTCTGTATGTCCATTAATCTGTCTCTGTGTCTCTGTCTCTGTCTCTCTGTGTCTGTGTCTGTGTCTGTATCTGTCTGTCTGTCTGTCTATCTGTCTGTCTGTCTGTTATTATTATCTGTCTGTCTGTCTGTCTGTGTCTGTCTTATTATTATGTCTGTCTTATCTTATCTCTTATTATCTCTCTTATTATTATTATCATTATTATCTTATTCCCTTATTATCTCTTATTATTATCATTATCTCTTATTATCATTATTATCTAATTATTATAAATTATTATCATTGATCTCTAATTATCATTATAATTATTACTCATTATTATTATTATTAGTATCTTATTATTATTATTATTATTATTATTATCTTAGTATCTCGATTATCTTATTATTATAACTATTATTATCATTATCATTAAAACATTATTATTATTTTATTATTAACCCCTCTTATCCAATTATTATCTCTACTCTCTCTCTCTCTCTCTCTCTATCTCTCTCTCTCTTATAATTATTTTATTATTATTATTATTATTATCTATTATTACTATTATCTATTATTATTATTATTATTATTATTATTATTATTAGTATATATTATTATTATCATTGTTATTATAACTATTATTATTATTATCTCAGTTATTATTATTATTATTATTATTATTATTATTATTATTATCATTATTATTATTATTATCATTATTATCTTATTATAAATTATTATATCTCACGACTGTAATCTCATTATAATTATTAACGATGTATTGTTTGTTATTATTATTGTATATCGTAGAAGGTGTTATTGTTAAACTATTACTGGACTTCATATTAAAATTATCAACCAGTTTGAACACAATTGACCGTTCATTTGACTACATGCCCCTTGGCAACGTAATTGGATATTATTCAAATTAAAATATTAAATTAATATTATTATCATTATTTTGCCTAATCTCCATCTACGTTTCTAAAGAAGAAGAAGAAGAAGGAAAAGAAGAATAGGAAAAATTATTAAGGAAGAAGACAAAAAGAGGAAGAGCAAGAGGAGGAAAAGGAATAGGAAGACTATTAGGAGGAGGAGGACGACGACGAGGAGGAGGACGAGCAGGACGAGGAGGAGGACGAGGGGACGACGAGGAGGAGGATTACGAGGACGAGGAGGAGGACGAGGAGGAGGACGAGGAGGAGGACGAGGAGGGACATTATTATTATTTTTTATTATTTTGAGGACGAGGACGAGGAGGAGGGGGAGGAGGAGGAAAAGGACGAGGAGGAGGGAGGAGGAGGAGGAAAAGGACGAAGAGGAGGGAGGTTATTACGAGGACGAAGAAGGAGGATGAGGACTGTTATTATCGACGAGGACGAGGACGAAGAAATAGGAGAAAGAAAAAGAAAGGAGAAGAAAGAAAAGAAAGAAGGAGAAAAGAAGAAGATTATTATTATTATTATGGACTT
>JAXRKP010001384.1:0-60000 GCA_037039925.1 Doris montereyensis | reverse complement strand
CCAGCTTCGCCCTTGGCGTGGACACAACACGGGGAACGACAGTTACCGGTTATAAGCTACTGCTCGATTGGCGTAGAGCACAGCGCCAGGGGTCGTTCTCGTCGGTGGGAGGGATCCTCGAGTCTCACTGGACAGCTACCGCCCGCCTTAAGCTGGGCAGCCCCAGCCAGTAAGGTGCTGTCCCGCCACAGTCTGTTTTCTTCATTGGGTGCATGAAGATTAGGAGACATCCGACAAGCAGACTGCAACCTTCACACCAGGCAACAACAAGATACATCAGAAGAAACCAGCCCTAAAATTGGGCTGTTGGAACGTCCGGACTATGCTGACTGGCCTCTCTGAAGATCTCAAGGACATCAGCGATTCCAGAAAAACAGCCGTCATCAACGACGAGCTCAAGAAGCTACATGTAGACATAGCTACCCTGCAGGAAACACGTCTGGCAGACTCAGGAGCACTGAAGGAGAAGGATTATACATTCTACTGGCAGGGGAAGAGTTCCACCGAACCTCGTCAACATGGAGTGGGCTTTGCAGTGAGGAATAGCCTGCTGAATATGGTAGAACCAGGCAGCAATGGCTCCGAGCGACTCCTTACTCTCCGCCTTAACACCACGGCAGGCCCCGTCACCCTAGTCAGCGTGTACGCCCCGACACTCTCTGCCACACAGGAAGCCAAGGATGAGTTCTACGACAAGCTCGCAGCCACCATCAGCAGCATCCCAAGCAAAGATCAGCTTGTTCTCCTTGGCGATTTCAACGCCAGAGTGGGTGCCGACCACGACTCGTGGCCCTCGTGCCTCGGACAGTTTGGCGTCGGCAAAATGAACGACAACGGCCAGAGACTGCTGGAGCTATGCACATACTATAACCTGTGCATAGCCAACTCATTCTTCAAGACCAAGCCCCAGCACAAGGTGTCCTGGAGACACCCACGCTCAAAGCACTGGCACCAGCTGGATCTCATCCTGGTCAGACGAACCAGCATTAAGAACATACTACACACACGTTCTTATCATAGCGCGGATTGCGACACAGACCACTCTTTGGTGTGCTGCAAGATCAGGCTCCAGCCCAAGAGGCTCCATCGCGGCAAGAAGCAAGGGAATCCTCGTATGGATGTCAGCAAGATGAACCAGCCAGACCTCGTGGAGCAGTTTGCTGAGAGGTTCGAAAACGAACTGGAAACCTCACTGACCGGAGCTTCTGCCGCGGAGAAATGGGACACCCTGCGGAACACAATGCATCGCACTGCCTTGGCTACCTTTGGGAGAAAGACTTCAAAGTCCCACGATTGGTTTGAGGCCAAGTCCGCCAAGATGACCCCCGTCATTGAAGCCAAGCGCGCTGCTCTAGCAGAGTACAAGCGGTCACCCAGCGAGAGAAATTTGCAGATTCTCCGGGCTGCCAGGAGCAAAGTTCAACAGACTGCCAGACACTGCGCCAACGAGTACTGGACAGAACTCAGCGAAACCATCCAAACAGCAGCAATCACCGGGAACATCAGAGGGATGTATGACGGCATCAAGACAGCAATGGGACCAGTGCAGAACAAGACTGCTCCCCTCAAATCCACCAGTGGGGAAGTCATCACAGACAAGGGGAAACAGATGGAAAGATGGGTGGAACACTATTCCGACCTCTACTCCAGACAGAATGTTGTGACGCCCGCAGCCCTCGATGCCATTGAATGTCTGCCTGTCATGGAAGAGCTTGACAGTGAACCCACCTTAGAAGAACTTGGAAAGGCCATCAACAGTCTAGCCGCTGGGAAAGCCCCAGGCACCGATGAGATTCCTCCTGACCTGATCAAGCACTGCAAGACTACCCTTCTGCTTCCTTTGCATGAAGTCCTCTGTCAGTGCTGGAAAGAAGGTGCCGTACCACAGGACTTGAGGGACGCCAAGATTGTCACCCTCTACAAGAACAAAGGAGAGCGAAGCGACTGTAACAACTACAGAGGCATCTCGCTACTCAGCATCGTGGGCAAAGTCTTCGCTCGGTCATCTTGGTCCGTCTGCAGAAACTTGCCGAACGGGTCTACCCAGAGTCACAGTGCGGTTTCCGTGCTGAAAGATCAACGGTAGACATGGTCTTCTCCCTCCGCCAGCTCCAGGAGAAGTGTAGAGAACAGCAGATGCCCCTGTACGTCGCTTTCATCGACCTCACCAAGGCCTTTGACCTCGTCAGCAGAGAGGGCCTCTTCAGAATCCTGCCAAAGATTGGCTGCCCACCCAAACTGCAGAGCTTGATCGAGTCCTTCCACAGAGACATGCAGGGGACTGTGCAATTCAACGGTATCACATCTGAACCGTTCAACATCTGTAGTGGGGTCAAACAGGGATGTGTCCTCGCTCCCACTCTCTTTGGGATCTTCTTCGCCATGCTTCTGAAGCACGCATTTGGCTCATCAAAGGAAGGGATCTACTTGCGCACTAGAGCAGACGGTAGACTTTTTCAATCTCGCCCGCCTCAGAGTCAAGACAAAAGTACGTGAAGCCCTCATCAGAGACATGCTGTTTGCCGACGATGCAGCAGTAGCGACCCACACCCAGCGTGAACTTCAGACACTAATGGATCGGTTCTCCCAGGCCTGCAGAGACTTCGGGCTGACCATCAGCCTGAAAAAGACCAACGTACTGGGACAAGGCACTGAAGCACCACCAGCCATCACCATCGACGACTACGAGCTCGATACGGTCCATCAGTTCACGTACCTTGGCTCCACCATCACTGACAACCTCTCCCTTGATGTAGAGCTCGACAAGAGGATCGGGAAAGCAGCTACGACCCTTACGCGCCTCACAACACGAGTGTGGACCAATCCCAAGCTGACAGTGAAGACCAAGATGGCAGTGTACAACGCCTGCGTCATCAGCACACTGCTATACGGCAGCGAGACATGGACCACGTATGCCAGACAAGAAAGGCGTCTGAACTCCTTCCACATGAGAAGCCTCCGCCGCATCCTGGGAATAATGTGGCAAGACAAAGTGCCCAATACGGACGTCCTGTCTCGTGCTGGACTGCCCAGCATGTTTACACTGCTCAGACAGCGCAGACTCCGCTGGCTAGGTCATGTCCACCGCATGCCAGACGGCCGCATCCCCAGGGACCTCCTGTACGGAGAGCTGGCCTCTGGAAGAAGACCCACCGGACGACCACAACTGCGGTACCGTGACGTCGTGAAACGCGACATGAAGGCCATGGACATCAACACGGAGTCCTGGGAGAGCCTGGCAGCCGACCGGTCTAAGTGGAGAGGAGCCCTGACCCAACATCTTAAAACAGGGGAGGAAAAGCTGACACAAGCCGCCACAGAGAGGCAGGCCCGCAGAAAGCAAAGTGACAGCTCCAACAGGCCACATACAGATTTCACATGCAGCCTCTGCAACAGAGACTGTCACTCCCGCATCGGCCTGTACAGCCACAGACGCCGGTGCTTCAGCCAAACAGACGAGGATGCTATCCTCCTCTCTCTCTCTCTCTCTCTCTCTCTCTCTCTCTTTATATCATACATCATGTATACATGCGTAATGAAAGTGAATGAAAGGAAAAATGAATTGATGTTATGAAGCTTTGAAAAAAAAGTTGGTTTTATTGCAAAACAATATTATAATGTATAACAATAGAAGAACTTATATTCATTTCAATCATTAATGCCCCCCCCCCCCCCCTTCTACGAGAAACATTTGCGTGGAATTGAAATGCATTGAAACAATAAATATAATATAATCAATATATGCTATAATAAAGGTGGTAAACATTTTGTTTCATTGAGATGTACGCTCACTATTTATATGCGGTGATCTCACTAGGGTGAATTAAGAAGAGGACATACAAGATGAATGACATGTGAATAAGTGAAAGGAAAAAGGAGAACCTATCAGCAGGCCCTGCTCCAAACAGCCACAAGTGGTGATACAAGGGACCAAGATGACACTAATACATGATATAATGTTATATTTTATATTTTTTTGTTTAAGTTAAAGGTTTTTGAGGTTTTTGAAATTTGATTTTACCCACATCCACAACTAAGGTGATCTCAGGAAGGGGGGGGAGAATTTGGTATGATTAAAAAATGTTTTTGCCCGGTCTGCCCTCTGGTACCAAAACCTAACTGAGATCATCTTAGTCGTGGACGGGGTAAATCAAATCGAAGTTATCCACGTCGGCACCTATCGCCTCGTTATTAGGAAAAGAAAGCAAACTACAAAACTTGCCAAAACAAAAGAAGTGTATTCATAGTTAGCAGCATGGTTCATCTTTACATAGCAAGGCGCTGGGTGCTAATGCCGAGGTCGCAGATTAGATTCTGCCTGGCGCCCAAAGTTGTTGTTTTTTAATTTTCAATTTTTGTTGTTACCAGGACCGCCCTCTAAACAGCCAAGGGATCTTTAACGTGTACAGTGTTGTGATTCGCACACAGGACATACTTTTTAATCATCCATCTCCGATAGGACTAGAGGTGTCTTATCATTTATAACGAGGCGATAGGTGCCGACGCAGATGTTATTGCTTCTATTCTGTCTGGCAGGAACGTTTTTTTCTTCTTTTCTGTTCACTTTTGTAATCGTCTCATCTTTTGTCTCTAGCTGTGGGGCTTCAGGATGTACTACACATCCTTGTTTCATCATGTTGGACATGCCCTCTTGCCTCATGCACTGTTTGTGTTTATAAGGTTCATACTTAGTTAATTAGGGATGCTCTTGCCGTCTTGTGTCGATGCCAAAGTTCCCGTGAATACTATGGCAGTGATTTATATAAAAAGTAAGTAAAATTCCCATGAATACTAGGGCAGTGATTTATATAAAAAGTAAGTAAAATTCCCGTGAATACTATGGCAGTGATTTATATAAAAAGTAAAAAAGTAAGTAAAATTCCTGTGAATAGTATGGCAGTCTCCTCCTGGCCAGGACGCTAGTCTGACGAGGTTTTCACTCCGAAAGTTAGTGCTTGTACCCATAATTTGCACCTGGGTCGAGAGGGGGAAAATGCATGTTAAGTGGTTTGCTAGAATTCGAACTCGAAATCTTATGATCCCTAGTCCGGCAGCCCAACCAGTCGACCACTGACGCCACATAAGCCTACATTAAAAACAGTAAAATAAATTAAAAAAGAAGCTAGGAAGGAATGGTAAAAGAGTGGGTGGTTGATGGGCTCTGCTGGTAGATTCTGCTTCTTTTCTTTGACTCATCTTTCATCTCACTGTTTCCACTTAATTCACCCATGAGATCACCGTAAAATATGGTGGACAGGGTAAATGTTAATGAAGCAAACGAACGGTAAAAGAATATATCAGATAATATGAAGCATCGATAAGATATGTGTGGCGGTCTGACTAAACCCGCCTGATGTCTCAAAATATGGATTTCTAGTTGAGTATGTGTATGAAAGCAGCGATCTTTCTGATTAAAATGCTCTTTAAATTTTTCAAATATCTCAATTAGGGACGAAATGACAAATATTTACATATCGACGGTCACAAAAACAAGAAGACGAAAAACATATTTAAAGTTTTACGTCTTTATTTTCAGTGACTTTCAGCTTGAAAACATACTTATCAAAGCCAAGAATGTTTTAAAAGTACTTTAAATCAATTATGTAGACTGGAGAGTTATAAAAAAGTTAAAATGCAAAATTTTACAGTAATTTTAGCTTGATAAACACATAAATAATGCAACTGGAATCGAAAATGCAAATCGTGGAAATGCACAAATAATTGGGATAACTGCATCTCTGCAAACTTTTGAGAATTTTAAAGCAGTATGGAATAATAATATAATAACAATACAGATTGTTTCTTTACAATAGGCAAAATGAGAGTTTTCTTAATAAAATTCATATGGAATATTTAAGTAAAATTATAATTACATTACAGACAAAATTTATTAAAAAAAATTTTTTTTTTAAACATTATGACTTTACATGATCTCATCCTCACACACATACACACAAGACTTCAGTGCCATTACTAAAAATGATTAAATTGATAAGCTAAGGTTATAACTAATACTTGATAAAATACAACAAATTGAAAGCATCGCCCATACAAAGGGAGAAAAGATAATCCAAAGAGAAAGCTAACTTTTTGAACCCCCCGTTTACCCTTCTTGACTCCACGACGTGGTACTTTCCATGGAGGTGCCTGTGTTGTTTCTTCTTCACTATCAGAATTATGCCCTGCACCTAAAACAGGCCTTGGCAATGCAGGCAATGGTGTTACTAAATCTTGAATCCAGTCCTCATCGTTGAGATAAATGGCAAAAGTTCTTGTCACAGGCGCGTGAATGTCCTATACGCAACTGCTCTTATCTGAGAAACAGTGCAGCTGGAGACATAAAAGTCAAATACTGTCTTTTTTGTACGATTTGTAGGTAGGAGTCTCACATGAGATCTCCAGTGATGAGGCGTGTGACTGGGAAGTGTGATTGCATGGACTTCTTCATAATTAACAATAAAATCTACAACAGCTTTAGTTTCATCAAATGTGAGACCATGCTTTGATCTACGTCTTTTCCCTTTATGTGGGCGAGCTTCAATTCCAGCCGCTTTATAATGAGCTAACAAACTATTTAATTTATGCTGTCCTATTCCATGCATGTACTTAAAAACATCCCTACAAATTTTGAAGCTGTGAAAATAAAAATCTGTCCTATGTGCTTTTCGCTCTGTCTGATGTTTGTGTGATCTTCTTGTGTGTGATGTAATATGAATGCCACATGATATCTGAGAGAGTATGGAAATGTCTAATTCTTCACGAGTCATTTCAAGGCACTGAAGTCTACGACTTTCTAAATCATAACTCTCGAACCTTTTGAAACACTAGCTACCATCATACAACTTGCACACACACACACACACTCTCAATTGACGAATGTGGATGTCCCGATTGGCTGTCATCTGACACATACACCACAGGATTGACCGCCTCATACAGGTCTTCAATGGGAGTGAACAGCTCCTCTGTAGATGATAATGATAAAGAACGAAAAAGAATAGCTACCATAGGAAAAATAATCTAGTAACTATTATTACTACTGAAAAATAAAAAGAGACATACATGAAAAATAAAAAGTCATGATATATGAATCAACAATACCTACTTGTAACACTCCTCCTCATGAACGATTATAAAGAAAATTTTTTAATTAAGTTGCCTCAGGAAGTATTTTTTTTCAACACATGTAATTATTTATTGCTAAAATAAGGGTTTTAAAATTACGACAATAGGACATCTAGGATACAAATTGTGATCCTGACATTGTCTCAACTCACCATCGGAATCAAAGCCACTTGTGCTTGATGTCTCAGCAAGGGTTGAACTGCCCGGCTGTACAAGTTCATCTGTTATGAAGAGGAGAGAATTCATTATTAAAGTTTTACAGTGATTTTGATTTAAAGACAAAATAGCAATCAACATGACAACGGTTTCTTAGGGCCTAAAGACTATAATAATGATTTTTCTTTTCAACGCAGGCATGATAGAATTTAATTTATATAACATGTCTCTATTAAAAGTATAATATTATTTCACCCAGTTCTAGATCTAGATCTAGATTTAGGACCACCACTCCCATCCATTTATTACATGATTACATCTAACATTATCTAGATCTAAATCTAAGTTAATAATGTCAAAGATTTCTCACCTGTAGATGCTGGGTGTGGCAAAGCTGTCGAGATGGTCTCTGACGTCAGTTTCTTCACTTGAACTTGAACAACTGTCTGTGCCCTCTCTCTCCTCGTCTCGATCTCCAAAATAATCGAAATCAGGCCCTTCAGCTCTGACTCAGGGCCAATACTTGATAAATTAATATCCCTCAACTTGTTGAGGTGAGAAAGCCACCTCTTGTGGACTTGGTCTAGTAACAGTTCGATGTTGAGAGGAAGACGCCATTTTTGTCATTGGTTACGCCTGGTTACGATGGTCAACTTTTCATAAAATTACACACAATATATTTAATCTTTGTTTTGCCACAAACTACACTGATCTGATAAAATAATACGTTGAAATTATCATAAAACTACTTTATTTTACTGTTTAGACGTTTTTTATGAATATTTTCCTTGTTAAAGTTAGCACTATTGTGTTGAGGATAACAAGACTTGTTTACACAGATGCGCATTAATTCTAGTAGGTTTAGCGCGCCTTGTATTCATGTGCACATAGTAAACAGAGACAGAGCAGAAAAAGACGATGAAAACGGTATGCGATAGTCCGACCTTTCAACTTCATTGATAAATGAAAACAAGGTTGATGTAACAATATAGTTCGTCATGTTATCGATTTTGGATCAATTTTCGCCATGTTTGCTTACGAGTGAGTGCAGAAAATAATCATTTTAAAATATTTAGATTATGTTTTTCGTGCTAAATCCTCTTGATATCAGTGTTGAAATGATTTAGGAATCCAAAACAGGCAAAAGGTCAAAATTGACCCGAGGTCACAGTTTTACCTTTATCACCCGATATCTCAAAACAACCTTCCCCGACATCCGGCGGGTTTAGTCAGACTGCCACACATATGTGTATGTGAACTTACTAGATTTTGACATCAATTATGTGAATTGTAAATTCATACATATTGAATGATTTATATACACATAAACATTATGAAAATTTAAAGGGTTTATAAATAAAGGGTTTATAAATAAAGGGTTTATAAAGGTTTTCATTGCACAGTTCAGTATGTTGTTTAACTAGTAGTAGCTAGTCGCACACTCCACCAAATGTTTGCTCCACTGTCAACTTTCAAAGCAAACACACCTGTAGCCATTCTCAAACCTGTCTGTTCACAATACTCGCTATCTTCTTTCGTTTTCATACTTCTTTTATTCAATTTTTGTTTACGGATTTCGTTAGCATCATGTTTGAAATTCAGAGTGTTTCATTCCTATAAAAGAATCTAGGTGTAATCTTTGATAAGAGTGTGAATTTGGATGAACATATTCATGAATGCATTAATAATGCAAATAGCATGATTGGAAATTTTTATACAAGTTTTTCATAAATGGATGTAAACAGGTTTCTTACACTATATTATAATCTCCTGTTGCATGGGTTTTTACTCCCAAGCTGGTGCTGGTACCCATTTTTACCTGGGTCGAGTGTGGGGGGAGGGGGGGAATGCATTTGTCAAATGCTGTCTTCCACAAGGACCACAACGTTGTGCCAAACATTCCTTTAGAGTCGAAACATAGAACCCCATGATCAAAGTCCAGCAGCCTTTACAGCTTGCCCAAAGAGGCCACAGTAAAATTGTACTATTACTATTACTATGGCAGTGAAATTTTCCTCGTTTGTTTCATTGCAACATATTCTGTCAACCATGGGCAAAGAATTCAAGGTTAATCAAGAGGAATCAGCAATATAATGAAAGATGAGTGAAAGAGTGAAAGAGTGAAAGAGTGAAAGAGTGAAAGGACAGAAGTAAGACCTACCACTAGCCCCAGCGGACAAATTCTTCTCACATTGATGACAATAAAAATGGCACTGGTATTAATAATAATAATAATAATAATAATATAATAATAATAATAATAATAATAATAATAATAATAATAATAATAATAATAATAAAAATAATAATAATAATAATAATAATAATAATAATAATAATAATTATAATAATAATAATAAGTCATTTGTATAGCGCATTTAATCCATTTGACATGCTCTCAGGCTGGAGTGGTGTAACGTCAACACAGCTATAACATAGTATGGCTAGTCAGCTCTGTTTGATGTACTCGCTAAAAGTTCTCATTTCAATAATAATTCTCTTTATTGCAATAAAAGCTCCCATTTCAATCATAATAAATGTTGTTTGTTACATTCAATAACTAAAAAGAATCTGTTTTGTCGTAAAGTGGGTTGTTTGTTTTGCTCATAAATGTAGCTAAACTGTTTCTATATATATAATTATGAGTGGGTCAATCTTTGTTCAACAAAGGCTCTGTTGATAGGCCACTGAGAGTAACCGTATTTTTCATGTAGGCTTTAAATCATCCCCTGATCGTTTTTGTTTGAGAAAATGTGCTGCCAAAAATGATATTGAATTAATGTAAACTTCATTGTTTCCCGTCTTTGTGAGTATCATTTTCATTCAGCTAGCCTGCCATTTTGAATAGGTTATACAATGTACCGGGTAATCAAAAAGTTGGAATAGTACCTTCACGCCTACCTGCATAACTTCAGAATTGAAAATTAACCTGATCTAATAACCTGATCTAATAATCATAATTGCTACCACCCAGGGTGTAATACGCTTGTTATGTTACAAAAGGGAAACTTGGGACATTCCATGGTATCAATTAATCAAAATGCAGTTTATACAAATGGGTCACATATTTATTACGAATGGACTATTCTTAGAAATCTTCCAATGCCATTGGATGACATATTGACACAAATAGGTACCTTTCTTCACATGACCACTACTTCAAGTCCTTAGGTAGCCAAGTTGACGTTATACCACTCTAGATCAAGCATTGGTGTGTTAGTGCTACAAATACCATACATCTTGGTCGACCCTGGTACTAATACAGAACATGTAGTTTTCCCTCAAACCCTGACAATATTAGAAAATAGCCAATAAATGATGATTCTATCACTAATACTCTGATTATCAGAATTTTGTCTTGATTTCCTTTTTTTTTGCTAAGGTTCATGTAGCGTACAGATGGTTTGTTTTTCTTTCTTTCTCTCACTCACAATCATTCTTTTTCTCTCTCTTTCATTCAATGATGATTTTTACAGACAAAAATAATGATGAATTAATAAAGATAGTGCTGTCAAAAGTTACTTCAAATTTCCTTCAAGGCCATTACATACGGCCCATAGACCCGGAGCTTATTTCGGTTTCTATAGCGTGAAGCGGAACGGGTGATAATAATTACCTCCTTGACTAGACACTAGTCTGATGCAGGTTTTTACTCCCAAATTAGTGCTTGCAACCATAGTTTGCACCTAGGACGAGAGGGAGAAATGTGTGTTAAGTGTCTTTCCCAAGAATCACAACGTCAGACCTAGTTTTGTTAGGATTCGAACCCGGGATCTCATTACCCAACTCTGTCAGCCTAATCACTCAACCACCAACACCTCAATAGTACTATTAACGTACTATAATTTTTACATTTTGTGGCTGTGTCGACATTGTGGCAGTATTCAAGGAAGCCAATATAAATGCATCAAATCTTTGACAATAAAATGCAAGACATTTGAAAATGAGAAAATCACACACACATTATACATGAAATAAATAATATAAGTAATAATGTAGGGGGACGAAATGGCAAAGTGATTAAAAGGCATTGCACTGTGACCCAGAGGTGCTGGGTTCGAGCCCCACTTCAGGCATTTTGGGTTTTTATTCCTGGGGCAAGACAATTTACCTAATTGCTCGCTTGGACAACAAGGGTTGCATTGAACGTTAAGCCTGTTAATAGTCTGTATTCCTTTCTATAAAGAAATTGGATTGCTAGGCGTGACACCGTGTGGTGACTGCAGTACATGCAATAAAATAAAAAAAGTATATATATATATATATATATATATATATATATATATATATATATATATATATATATATATATATATATATATATATATATATATATATATATGTAATACATCATGATGCATGACCTTTGCCAATGGGTCAATGTAACCTTAGGGGATTTTCACCTACTACAATGTGTAAGAATTAATTGATGCGACTGTGTGAGTGACACGTAGTTGACATTGGATATGATAATACAAACAGATCAGACTCAAGAACAATATGTTGTGTCCATGATCACTGGTGCTTTCATTAATACATAATATACAGTGTGATGATGATAATATAATAGCAACATGACAGGAATAACACACATTATAATCAGGGATAGAAAATACTGTTGTGTTGGGCTTACCCATGATAATGACAAGATTGAAGAGAGAGCGCAAGAGAGAAAGAGAGTGAAGAGAGAGCGCAAGAGAGAGAGAGAGAGAGAGAGAGAGAGAGAGAGAGAGAGAGAGAGAGAGAGAGAGAGAGAGAGAGAGAGAGAGAGAGAGAGACAGACAGACAGACAGACAGACAGACAGACAGACAGACAGACAGACAGAGACAGAGAGACAGAGAGAGAGAGAGAGAGAGAGAGGGGGGGACAGAAAGACGGAGAGACAGAGAGACAGAGGGAGTAGAGAGAGAGAGAGAGAGAGAGAGAGAGAGAGAGAGAGAGAGAGAGAGAGAGAGAGAGAGAGAGAGAGAGAGAGAGAGAGAGAGAGAGAGAGAGAGAGAGAGAGAGAGAGAGACAGAGAGAGAGAGAGAGAGAGAGAGAGAGAGAGGGGACAGAAAGACGGAGAGAGACAGAGAGACAGAGGAGTAGAGAGAAAGAGAGAGAGAGAGAGAGAGAGAGAGAGAGAGAGAGAGAGAGAGAGAGAGAGAGAGAGAGAGAGAGAGAGAGAGAGAGAAAGAGAGAGAGGAGACAGACAGATAGAGTGACAGACAGAGAGAGAGAGAGAGAGAGAGAGAGAGAGAGAGAGAGAGAGAGAGAGAGAGAGAGAGAGAGAGAGAGAGAGAGAGAGAGAGAGAGAGAGAGAGAGAGAGAGAGAGAGAGAGAGAGAGAGAGAGAGAGAGAGAGAGAGAGAGAGAGAGAGAGTAATATAGAGAGAGAAATGGTTGCCTAAATAATCTCTTCCTTAATGATAATGACTTCCTTTGATCTTCTCTATTTAGACAATACTACCATAGCACATGCAGTAGGCATACAATTTGTTTTTCTTTCTACTTGATGAGTCAAATATTGAATATATCCCTCATTGTAACATTGAAATAGGGTGTTTTTATTATAACGCCATTCTCTTTATAACGTTAAGTTACCACTGGCACAACACTTGGTGGTATGACGAGGTTTGAGTGTACATTCCCATCACATTATGGCACTGGCCTGCCTCCTGGTGTTATTCCACACTAAAAGAGAGACGGCTGAGTGGGTGAACCGAGGAGTGAGCGACAAACCAACCGATAAACGGACACTGACTGACAGACAGACAGACAGAGACACAGACAGATAGTATAAAAGAGTAATAGCTTGGTTTTCTTCATTCATGAATCAGTAAAAGAAAACCCAAACACATTCATCTCTAATATTCTAGTGATCAAGGTTGTCCGGCAATCAAGGTCATCTAGGAGTGATCAAAGTCGTCGAGAAATCAAAGTCATCTGGTGATCCCATGTAATAATCAAGGCTGTCAGGTGGTCAGTCATCTGATAATCAAGGCCGTCTGGTGGTCAAAGTCATCTGTGATTTGATGCCAATCTCGTGTCAACTGCCTGAAAAGGTTCTCGTGAACTACCATCCCAACCTGAGACGGGTATCAGGCGTTGTCTCTTTTTGGCATTCAAATGTAAAAGTCTCCAAAGGTCCGAAACGCTCTGACAAAGAAGAAAAACCAGATTTTGAAAGGAAGAAGGTCCTGTTGGTTAATTTTCTTGTTCATAATAAAAACGCACTCATAAGATCGTATAGATAGATAACGATGGATTTATAGACAGTTTAGATTATAGTCTAACAAGGAAAATTGCTAGTGTTCAATCAACAACAAACACACAATTTCAGTCTTATACACAAAATAAGATTATTAAGATAAGATAAGATACAACTTTATTGTCCAAAAAGTGACACATTGTTTTGGTGTTACAATACCTTCTATGATGGAATACAACACACTTTTACTATACATAATGTATTTTTACACATAAACAGCTTATGCTCATTTAAGCCGTATATCATTAAAATATGTATAACATAACACAAAAAGCCTCCAAAATTTTTCTAATACATCTAACTTTATAATTATTGCAATGAACAATATTTCAAGAGCGGTAATGAGAATGGTACTGGTGATGGTAGTGATAATAATTTTTATAGATGATGGTAAGAATGATCTTTCTTTATGGTACAAAAAATAAATAGGTCTTTTGGAGCTAATACTTGTTCCATCCCTAGTATGAAGTGTCATTCCACCACTTCCTCTCCCCCTCACACCCCCCCTCCCTCCCCCCCCCCCAAACATACACCTCCATGGAATAAGTTTTTCAATGAAAACTTACCAAAGTGTTGAAGTGTCCCACAATATAGAGAGCTAACTTGGCTCGTGTCAAAGCCACATTCATCCTCTTTCCATCACCAACAAATCTGAGGAAACATGGAATGGAAAAGTGCGAGAGAGAAATGGGGTGGGGATGAACAATTGAGGGGCTCAGTTCAAGAATGTGCCTATGTCCATTTTTGTGAAAAACAAGACAGAGAGAGATAACCCTAGGGAATAAATGGAAGTCATGCTTCTTGAAAAGTGTGAAAATGATATGATGAAAATACATCACATTTACAGCCGTTTGAAATTTGGAATTCCCAAAGCCAACAGTTCATGGTTTTTGTCATTTTTCTCTAAATGGCGTAAATTGTGACTTAGGCACCCTATTGAAATGACCCCTTCAGTTTGCCTTCAATTAATCAATTTTATAACTTACCCTGACTCCATCACTAGAGTAGCATCTCATCTTTACAAAAACCTAAATAAACTAATGACAGAGGTTAGCAGCCATCGACAGTGGCTGGTGGGCGGGTATGCTGGTGGGCAGGTATGCTGGTGGGCGGGTATGCTGGTGGGCGGGTATGCGCTGCTGAGTGGTAGGTCCTAGAAACTTTCCTTTCCTTCTGTCACGTTTTTCTCTCATTTTGCTGTTTGTTTCCTCTCCATTTACCATCTTGAGATCACCCAATATGGTGGATAGTGTGGAATGGAAAGCAATGGCACACTGACATGTGATGAATGGTAGACAAATGTGACAGCAACCTGACACAAGTGATGGAAGGTAGACAAATGTGACAGCAAACTGACACATGTGATGGGAGGGTAGACAAATGTGACAGCAAACTGACACATGTGATGGAAGGTAGACAAATGTGACAGCAACCTGACACATGTGATGGAAGGTAGACAAATGTGACAGCAAACTGACACATGTGATGGAAGGTAGACAAATGTGACAGCAAACTGACACATGTGATGGAAGGTAGACAAATGTGACAGCAAACTGACACATGTGATGGAAGGTAGACAAATGTGACAGCAAACTGACACATGTGATGGAAGGTAGACAAATGTGACAGCAAACTGACACATGTAATGGAAGGTAGACAAATG
Organism: Doris montereyensis; assembly: GCA_037039925.1. NCBI lineage: Eukaryota > Metazoa > Mollusca > Gastropoda > Nudibranchia > Dorididae > Doris > Doris montereyensis. Next base: position 44,806 of record JAXRKP010001384.1, on the reverse strand, counting down.
TGACAGCAAACTGACACAAGTGATGGAAGGTAGACAAATGTGACAGCAAGCTGACACATGTGATGAAAGGCAGACAATCATCATGACAGCAAACTGACACATGTGATGAAAGGCATACAATCGTGACAGCAAACTGACACAAGTGATGGAAGGTACACAAATGTGACAGACAGTAAACTGACACAAATGATGGAAGGTAGACAAATGTGACAGCAAACTGACACATGTGATGGAAGGTAGACAAATGTGACAGCAAACTGACACATGTGATGGAAAGTAGACAAATGTGACAGCAAACTGACACATGTGATGGAAGGTACACAAATGTGACAGCAAACTGATACATATAATGGAAGGTAGACAAATGTGACAGCAAACTGACACATGTGATGGAAGGTAGACAAATGTGACAGCAAACTGATACATATAATGGAAGGTAGACAAATGTGACAGCAAACTGATACATGTAATGGAAGGTGGAGAAATGTGACAGCAAAATGACACATGTGATGTAAGGTAAACAAATCAATTGCAGACCTACATCTCTGTTAGCAGGCAAACAAATGGGATGGTTGAAAAACACATGCAATGAATAACAGACAAATATCAAATAATGTGATTACAGGCAGACCACAAAGGATAGCAGACATGGTGCTTTTACACTGAGTTTTGATCTGACGTAAACATATTTTCATCAGATCAGATGTCATACCTTGGGCTTTGTTCCCTGGTTTGTGATGTCAGTGACCGAAGCGTTAGGTTGGAGATCATGAGGTCCCGGGTCCGAACCCTAGCAAAGCCAGGTCCGACGCTGTGTTCCTTGGGAAAAACACTGAACACGTATTTTCCCACTCCACCCAGGTGCAATATGGGCAGTAAAAACTTGCGTCAGATTAGCATCCTGTCCCGGGGTGATCATTATCAGCTGCTCTGCTTCACGCTATAGAAACTGGGATAATCTTGAGCTCTATGGGCCGTAATGGCCTTGAGGAAACGTCACTTTTGTTCACTGCTTAAAGACACTTACCCAATAGTTCGGGGATTACCCTGTGCTCTAACGCAGGAAAGAATGATGACATCTCTCTCCTGGCCCTGAAACTGTCAACCGTGCTCACTTCAATTTCTTTTAGGCCGCTAGAGAAAGAAGATGAGCTTGGAATAATTATTGCAAAACTTTTTTCTTCAATTACAATTTTGGATATTGCGCATTATGAGCAAACACAAGCTAAAGACACCACCAACAAAAACCAAAAACCAAGCCAAAAACGAGCCAAGTCTCTGCATTAAATGGCCGCCCCTAAAGTCGCATAAATACGGTAATAACAATAATATAATAATATAATGCAAAATTTGTGTAGCAGCCCCCCCCCCCCCCCCATCCATATCCATGAGGGCCACGCTGAGTTGCATTTTACAAAGGCCTAGGTATATATCATAAAAGAGCTTACATGATATGATCAATATAAAATCATGACATCTGCATACATAAAGGATGTTATGATTAAAATGAACAGTACCTAAATGACGATATGTGCTAATTACAAGATGACCCTATTTACACACTTAAAAAAAAACAACAAAAAACAAACAAAAACAACAAGAACCATTTAAAAAAAACAAACAACGGGTTTCAGAAAAGATACCACACATCAATAAAACACCAAACCCTTAACACAGGTTTCAGAAAAGGCAAAGAAGTTAAATATCTGAGTTGAAGGCAGAACGGAACAACTCTGTTTTAAGTGGTTGTTTGAAAGAAGGAAGGGGTGTACAGTTAATTTCTAGCTTTAAATGACAAAGAATACCATACAAGTAGGCTTCCGCAAAGTCACAGTTGGCGGATCAGCAAAATTTGGGTCAATTATTTATCAGGTAAAATCTTATCCCAATTCTAAACCTTGAGTAAATTCTGGCATTAAGAGTCTGTTAAAACAGACAAGAGACGCTTTCAAAATCAAAGATAATAATGAAGTAAAACGAATCAATCAGCAAATAAGGTCAACAATAAACGTGTCTAAAGGAGAATTTTTTAAAAGTTACAATGTCAGTACCGTATATCACTGCGTACAGGACGCAGTGACGTATAAGACGCACCTACATTTTAAATCAAAATAAAAACTCCTGGAACTAAGATATATATATACAGAGAGAGAGAGAGAGAGAGAGAGAGAGAGAGAGAGAGAGAGAGAGAGAGAGAGAGAGAGAGAGAGAGAGAGAGAGAGAGAGAGAGAGAGAGAGAGAGAGAGAGAGAGAGAGAATTAGAGGGTAGAGAGAGAGAGAGAGAGAGAGAGAGAGAGAGAGAGAGAGAGAGAGAGAGAGAGAGAGAGAGAGAGAGAGAGAGAGAGAGAGAGAGAGAGAGAGAGAGAGAGAGAGAGAGAGACAGAGACAGAGACAGAGACAGAGAGAGAGACAGAGAGAGACAGAGAGAGAGAGAGAAACCCAACAATAGCAACACAAACCTAACTGAAAAGAAAGCCAAAAATGTTGCCCCCCCCCATCAGCCCTTATTTCCACCACCACCCCAAACTTCCACCCCTCTTCCCTTGCCTCATTCCCTCTCTGATTACTTCTTTATTTGTTTCTATTTCGTCTAAGGTCACACACTTACACACGCCACACAGTGTTCACTTTATCGATCCATAATTGCTTCACGGAATCACAGGACAGGATTGAACCTCCGTTTATATAAAACAAATTTCTCTCCTCCATATTTATTGCATCTTAGTAGTACACTACATTGTATTGTAAGTGATGCGAAGATGTGTGCATAGTGGGAACGTACTACTAATAGTCACCACCGTTAGTAAAATAAAAAAATGCATCCTATACGCCATGATGTAAATGTACGATACGGTATTTGATTTATTTTCTGAAGGAAACAAATACAGTATGTTAATGTACACCACAAATAAGATGCAGCTAGACTTTGTACCTATGACTTTGGTCAAAAAGGAGGGTAAAAAGTAGCCTCCTATACGGTAAGTTGTCTGTTTGCTTCCAACAATGTGTGAGAGACATGGCCTGGTTTAAAAACCGTTGTTGGCTATAAAGAAAAAGAAGCAATTGAGGCAACTGATAACTTGAATGCATTTATGTAAATGACTTGAATTTAGTTTATACTCACTTTGAGAATGCTGAAATCTTCCAAATCCGTCCCTATTATTTGTGTCAATCACGACAATCTTTTTGGTTCATTGAAATTCTCAGAGTGAATTAAGATGAAATGGAAAGATGAAAGATGAGTAAAAGAGGGAAAGGAAAGAAGAAGGGAGCACCAGCAGTACCCACCCACCTCCCACAGACCGTGTCATTTCCACCCGTCCCCATTACACATAGTATACAGACGTCACACATCTTACCAACTTCTCAAGGACTCCTGTATCTTCTGCTTCTGGGCAGCATATGGGCAAATGATTCCAATGTGGTTTTTGCCACTGTTTCTGACGTTGTGTTTATTGTTGACACTCAGCACCCTGACAACTTGGTGACAAAGCTTGGCAACAAAACTTGCCTCTAACCTATTTGAGTACGATCTAATCCATGCAAAGATAAAGATGGGAAAAAGAAAAGAAGAAAAAAAGAACTTTAATAAGTACAAAGCACATGCGCTGAAAGATAAAGACTCTGACTGAGAGAATAAAATAAAACTTTTCTGTGACTAATAATTTTGTTTTTAAACGGTAAAAGAATTTGAAACAATTTTTTTAAATTTGGGAACCCAAAAGACCCGTAAGTTTCCTTTCCTTAAACCTAATTTTCAGATTCTGTCGTTATTGGGTTTTCTGTCTGCTGATTCATCGTCATCATCATCAAAGCCGTTAACGCCTACCAGGGTATAGGAGGCCACAGTCAATAGATTTCCATCTCTGCTTCTCCTGAGAGATCTTGTATGCAATGCTTGTCTTGTTATATTTGAAGCAGACTTTTGCAAAGCATGTCCAATCCATCTCCATCGTCTTCTCCCAAAGTATTTTCAATAGTTTCCATTCCAGTTCTTCCTTCCTAACTCTGTCTTGCCATTTAATCTTTCAGATCCTTTGAGGACATCCATTGACAAAGGATTGGAGTTTCTTCATTATCCCTGAAGTGGTCTTCAAAGTCTCTGCTCCGTATAGAACAGATAGGACATTTGAGTTGAAAAGTCTCTGCTCCGTATAGAACAGATAGGACATTTGAGTTGAAAAGTCTCTGTCCGTAGAGAACAGATAGGACATTTGAGTTGAAAAGTCTCTGCTCCGTATAGAACAGATAGGACATTTGAGTTGAAAAGTCTCTGCTCCATATAGAACAGATACGACATTTGAGTTGAAAAGTCTCTGCTCCGTATAGAACAGATAGGACATTTGAAATGAAAAGTCTATGCTCCATATAGAACAGATACGACATTTGAGTTGAAAAGTCTCTGCTCTGTATAGAACAGATAGGACACTTGAGTTGAAAAGTCTCTGCTCCGTATAGAACAAATAGGATAGAACAGATAGGACATTTGAGTTGAAAAGTCTTATGTTTGTGCCAATCTTGATTATTCTTGCTGTTCATACATTTTTTAACTGTGAGAATGGTATTCTTGCTTTTCTAATCCTTCTCTTAACATCTGCATCGGTTCCTCCTTGTTTATCAACGGTACTTTTGCTAAACAAATGAAAGAACCGACCTCCTCACGTGGGCATGCTGATGGGTTCCCATCTGATGACCTGATTTTCGGGAGAATGAGGCCAGATCATGTTTGCTAATTAGTCTGTACTTTTTGTCTGCTCATTTACGTTTCTCAGTTTGTCTATTTCATCCTCATCGCCATAACTAATGGTAGTGTGGAATGTGAGACATACTTTTTTTTCTTTCTTTCTTTCCCACAGTTAACTTTTGTTTTGTTTTTATGGGATCTAAAAATGTTACAGACCTAATGATACCAAATCTCCTATATTTTGACATTCAATTTTTCCACAACAAGTTTTGTATCCGACCACATGGAGTTGGGAGCAAAGATGGATTTTCTTTTACTTTTATTGTCAAAATTCAAGGAAAATATTTTGGTGTCCATTTCCGAGGTACATTTCTTAGGCAAGCAATGTATCTACCCTTTTGCTAAACGGCACATTGTGCACTTTTCTGTCAAAAAAGGCAACTAACTCTTTAACACCCAAATTGAAATTGTAGGTGAGATGACGGCACCAACTAGTAATAATATTAATGCTTTAAACAAACAAAAATCAATCACATGATTAAAAACTTGCATGAAAATAATGGATGAGGTTATTTTCTTTGGGAGGAGCTTTCCCCAAAACCAAGGTTTACATTGATTATCCCTTTAATGTCCCCAGCCATAAGGTTGCCACCATTTTGTTCTCTTACGATTTTTTATTTGATTTGATTTACCCACATCCACAACTAACGTGATCTCTGGGGTTTTGGTAGAATATTTAATTTTGCCCAGATTGCCCTGTAAACAGAGTGTTGTGATCTGCACATGAGACCTCCTTTTTATCATCCGTCTCCAATGGGACTAGGTGTTCATTCATACCTGGACCAGGGGGGTAGGCATTGTTAAAATAAAAATCAAGAAAACTGTTTTTCAACCATTGGCGGGGCTCAAACCCACTACCCTTTGGTTGAGAGGCTGACACCTTGCCTCTGAACTACAACGGTTGAAAAAAAAAATTCTCGAGGGCTTTTTTAGAGAGAAAATCTACCCCTCTACGCCAGGTAGGTGGATCGACACTTAGTCCCATCGAAGACAGGCGATAAAAAGGAGGTCCCATGTGTAGATCACAACACTCTGTGCACATTAAAGATCCTTTGGCTGTTAACAGGGAAGTCCGGGCACAATTTAAATAATCACTAAAAACGCAGAGATCACCTTAGCTGTGGATGTGGGTAAATCAAATAAAAAATTGTTTTTTAATTAATTAAAAAAATGCCTACTGAACGCACCACAGAACCAATTTCCAGAGAGCGATGTACCTCAATACTGCTGCATTCACTGTTGATGTCATAGTCATAGTCACAGTATATTTAGAACAAATAGCTATTTATTATTACTGTAAAAACTAATGTTTCATATTTACAAACCATCTTATTTACAATTCAATGCACTATTTGTAGAAATGACTAAATGATTCCTGATGCATTAAGAGCAGGTATAGAAAGGAAACCTAAAAATCTATCTGTTTAAAACAGCGATTTACCCAATCTTATCCTGCATTTCTTGCCCGTCCTGGACGTCAAAAACCAAGTACGGTGACAAGTTAGAACGATGACAGACAGACCTGCAAATGAAAGAAACGGGTTGTCAATATGACTGTTTAACACAGACCTGGAAATGAAAGAAACCGGTTGTGAATATGACTGTTCAAGACAGACCTGGAAATGAAAGAAACCCGTTGTCAATATGACTGTTCAACACAGACCTGAAAATGAAAGAAACGAGTTGTGAATATGACTGTTCAAGACAGACCTGGAAATGAAAGAAACGGGTTGTCAATATGACTGTTTAACACAGACCTGGAAAGGAAAGAGACGGCTTGTGAATATGACTGTTCAACACAGACCTGGAAATGAAAAAAACGGGTTATCAATATGACTGTTCAACACAGACCTGGAAATGAAAGAAACGGCTTGTCAATATGACTGTTCAACACAGACCTTGAAAGAAACGGCTTGTGAATATGACTGTTCAACACAGACCTGGAAATGAAAAAAACGGGTTATCAATATGACTGTTCAACACAGACCTGGAAATGAAAGAAACGGCTTGTCAATATGACTGTTCAACACAGACCTGGAAATGAAAGAAACGGCTTGTGAATATGACTGTTCAAGACAGACCTGGAAATGAAAGAAACGGGTTGTCAATATGACTGTTCAACACAGACCTGGAAATGAAAGAAACGGGTTGTCAATATGACTGTTGAACACAGACCTGAAATGAAAGAAACGGCTTGTCAATATGACTGTTCAACACAGACCTGGAAATGAAAGAAACGGCTTGTGAATATGACTGTTCAAGACAGACCTGGAAATGAAAGAAACGTCTTGTGAATATGACTGTTCAACACAGACTTGAAAGAAAGAAACGGGTTGTCAATATGACTGTTGAACACAGACCTGGAAATGAAAGAAACGGCTTGTGAATATGACTGTTCAACACAGACCTGGAAATGAAAGAGACGGATTTGTCAATATGACTGTTCAACACAGACCTTGAAATGAAAGAAACGGGTTGTCAATATGACTGTTGAACACAGACCTGGAAATGAAAGAAACGGCTTGTGAATATGACTGTTCAACACAGACCTGGAAATGAAAGAAACGGGTTGTCAATATGACTGTTCAACACAGACCTGGAAATGAAAGAAACGGGTTGTCAATATGACTGTTCAACACAGACCTGGAAATGAAAAAAACGGGTTGTCAATATGACTGTTCAACACAGACCTGGAAAAGGAAAGTAACGGGTTGTGAATATGAATGAAGAATAGGAAAGGAACAAAATATATGTTCATGAAAGTACAATAGTTCCGATTTTGAGCATTAAAAATATAAACTGTTGATAAAGAAAGAAAAGTATGTCAAATGCAAATAAAACGTTTGTCAAATAAACAAAATAGTGAAGAAAAAAAATTAGTTAGAAAGACCCAAATCTTGCAATCAACTTCTTGTGTCCGTTTGACATTTTCCCTGTTTATTTTTCTCGTTATATTTTCAAATATCTATATATATAATTATGAGTTGGTCGATCTTTGTTCACCAAAGGCTCTGTTGATAGATCACTAAGAGTAACCATATTTTGCATGCAGGCTTTAAATCATCTCCAGATCGTTTTTTGTTTGAGAGAATGTTCTGCCAAAAGTGACGTTCAATTAATGTAAACTTAATTGTTTCCCTGTCTTTGTGAGTAACATTTTCATTCAACTAGCCCGCCATCTTAAAACAGGTTTTCTAATTAAAAAGTTGAAACAGTACCACTCCGTCTAAATGCGTAACCCCAGTATCTAATACTGATTGGATCTAATAATCGTACTTGGTAACACCCGGGTTATAATATGCTTGCAAAATATAGAAATAAAAAGAATTACTTTTGAAAGAACTTGTTTTTAAGGCAGTGCATCAAACAGAAGACAAAAAGAAAAGTTGCCCAGTAAGAAGAAGAAGAGAATGATATGGCGGCTCACTCTGCTGTGTAAAGCTGGTCGTTGTAGAAGTACGAGTTTGGCAAATCCAGAATCTCCGGGTGCATGCGATACTGTTTCTTCAACGTCATGATTGGGTTCTCATTGGGAGAGTGAGAAAACTTGGAATGAAGACGTCGAACAAGGATCGGTCAAACCGATTGTCACGGGCCTCCTGAAATTTAATTTGAACTGATTTGAATGTATTTTAGCATCGACAAAAAGAAATCTGTTTTTGTTACAGTGAGTACATGCAACGTAGAATAAGTATAAGTTACAAATACTATGGCACATTTAATTGTACATTACGAGTAATTCATTAATTTTAGCATAATAATGCAACACGACTCCAGGTAGTTCAGAACAATGCAGCGAGAGTCGTTGTCAAAAAGAGTAAAAGAGATAATATAACGCAAGATCTAAAGAAATTACATTGGCTGCAGGTCGAAGACATTATCACTTATAAAATTGCTCTTTTTTGTTTTAAATCTTCTATTAGAACTATACCAATACCACAATTTTTGAATCTCCGCGCCCTTCTCGCACTTTGCGATCGTCGAGTGACAAATTATATATATGAAAGAACTTCTCCCTCTTACAAAAGGTATGGCGAACGTTCATTTTCTTATGTTGGCCCTGTTGTATGGAATGATTTACCCAGGGAAATTAGAGAAGCAAAGAGTCTCAACATATTTAAATGTCAATCGAAACACCATCTTTTCAAAAGGCATATCTCATTTGACAAAATTTGTGTATTATGTTTCACCATTAATTTGAATGTAAATTTTGATGATTTATATACTTGTCCTCGTAATTGAGATTGGTATACCATTATCTATACTATTATGAATTATAATATTATAGATCTACTTCTTTTCTTTTTGAATGCACATAGAGCATTAAGTAATTTTGTTGGATATGAGCTATAAAAACGCTATTCATTATTATTAATTATTAATTATCATGGATCAATATAAACATGACAGTGACAACAACGATGACAGTCAAAGACATTATCATGATGGTTTTGATGAGGATGAATTTACAACGATGATGTGATGATGATGGTGATGATGATGATAATGCTGATGATGATTATGCATATTTGTGGTCAGCAAACAGTAGGGGTCAACAAACTGTAGAGGCCTTTGCTTGTTTTTTTTACTATTGAATATTACCCTGTCCACCATATGCAGTGATCTCAGGATGAATTAAGAGAAAACAGCAAGATGAAAAGAAAATGAAAGAGGAAAGAAGTAAAACCTATGAGCAGCGCCCGCCAACCGCCCACCTGTAGAGATCAGTCAATGGTAGTCGTCAGTATACTGTAGTGGACTATAAACTGTAGGGTTAGTAAACTATAGTGGTCAGCAAACCATAGTCGTCAGGAAACTGTAGTGGTCAGTAAATTAAACTGATTAGTAAACTGCGGTGGTGAATAAACTGTAGTGTTCAGCTAAATATAGTAGTCATCAAACTGCAGTGGTCAGCAAACTGTAGTGGCCATTAAACAGTGGTAATGAGTACACTGTAGTGATCAGTAAATTAGAGTAATCTGTAAACTGTGGCAGTGAATAAACTGTAGCGGTCAACGAAATATAGAGGCTATTAAACTGCAGTGATTAGCAAACCAAATAAGACTCATTAGTAAAGTGAAGCAGTTAAAAAAAATATAGCGGTTATTAAACTTTAGTGATCCTCAAACTGCAGTAGTCTGTAAAATGTGGGTGTCATCAAATTGTAGTGGTTAGCAAACTATCGTGGCTGGTAACCTCCAGGGGGTCAGCTAACCGTTGGATGTGTATATGGATATGCCTACCTTAGAATTGACTATTGGTGTGGATATGCCTAGAGTTGACTGTTGATATGGATACGCCTACCTTAGAGTTGACCGCTGATGTGGATATGCCTACCTTAGAGTTGATAGTTGATGAAATTATGCCTACCTTAGAGTTGACCGTTGATATGGATAGTTGATATGGATAGTTGATATGGATATGCCTACCTTAGAGTTGACAGTTGATATGGATAGTTGATATGGATATGCCTACCTTAGAGTTGACCGTTGATGTGAATTTTCCTACCTTAGAGATGACCGTTGATATGGATATGCCTACCTTAGAGTTGATAGTTGATGTGGATATGCCTACCTTAGAGTTGACCGTTAATGTGGATATGCCTACCTTAGAGTTGACCATTGATGTGGATTTGCCTACCTTAGAGTTGACCGTTAATGTTGATATGCCTACTTTAGAGTTGACCGTTGATGTGGATAGTTGATGTGGATATGCCTACCTTAGAGTTGACTGTTGATATGGATATGCCTACCTTAGAGTTGACCGTTGATGTGGATATGCCTACCTTAGAATTGACCGTTGATGTGGATATGCCTACCTTAGAGTTGATAGTTGATGTGGATATGCCTACCTTAGAGTTGACCGTTGATATGGATAGTTGATATGGATATGCCTACCTTAGAGTTGACCGTTGATATGGATAGTTGATATGGATATGCCTACCTTAGAGTTGACCGTTGATATGGATAGTTGATATGGATATGCCTACCTTAGAGTTGACTGTTGATGTGGATTTGCCTACCTTAGAGTTGACCGCTGATGTGGATTTGCCTACCTTAGAGTTGACTGTTGATGTGGATATGCCTACCTTAGAGTTGACCGTTGATATGGATAGTTGATATGGATATGCCTACCTTAGAGTTGACCGTTGATATGGATAGTTGATATGGATATCCTACCTTAGAGTTGACCGTTGATATGGATAGTTGATATGGATATGCCTACCTTAGAGTTGACCGTTGATGTGGATTTGCCTACCTTAGAGTTGACCGCTGATGTGGATTTGCCTACCTTAGAGTTGACTGCTGATGTGGATTTGCCTACCTTAGAGTTGACCGCTGATGTGGATTTGCCTACCTTAGAGTTGACCGTTAATGTGGATATGCCTACCTTAGAGTTGACCGTTGATGTGGATAGTTGATGTGGATATGCCTACCTTAGAGTTGACGGTTAATGTGGATATGCCTACCTTAGAGTTGACCGTTGGTGGCAGCTGCTTCTGATCTCCAACCAGGACCACTTTGACCATCAGGTACTGGAGTGGGATCAACGCTTCCATCTCAATGGCTTGAGTTGCCTGACAAAGCCAAACAGACATTCCTTTCATTGAAATTTTATATGCAATGATCTTAGTGTAAATTGAGTGGAAACAGCAAAGATGAAAGACAGATAAGTGAAAGAGGGGGGGGGGCGTACCTACCAGCAGTGCGCCAACCATCGAAGTATAGCAAAAATGACTGACTGATTGAATTAACTGTTCGGATGGAACTATTAGGGACTGGGAAGGGGGGGGGGGGGGAGTTGAGTTAAATCAGACCAGCCAGTGACCTGTTGCAAGTCAGGCAGGCCGCCAGTGGCCTGTTACAGTCAGGTAGACTGCTAGTGGCCTGTTACAGGTCAGGTAGGCTGCTAGTGGCCTGTTATAGGTCAGGTAGACTGCTAGTGGCCTGTTACAGGTCAGGTAGACTGCTAGTGGCCTGTTACAGGTCAGGTAGACTGCTAGTGGCCTGTTACAGGTCAGAGTAGGCTGCTACTGGCCTGTTACAGGTCAGGTAGACTGCTAGTGGCCTGTTACAGGTCAGGTAGACTGCTAGTGGCCTGTTACAGGTCAAGTAGACTGCTAGTGGCCTGTTACAGGTCAGGTAGACTGCTAGTGGCCTGTTACAGGTCAGGTAGACTGCTAGTGGCCTGTTACAGGTCAGGTAGACTGCTAGTGGCCTGTTACAGGTCAGGTAGACTGCTAGTGGCCTGTTACAGGTCAGGTAGGCTGCTAGTGGCCTGTTACAGGTCAGGTAGACTGCTAGTGGCCTGTTACAGGTCAGGAAGGCCGCTAGTGGCCTTTTACAAGTCAGGCAAGCCGCTAAGCTAGCGGCCTGTTACAGGTCAGGTAGGCCGCTAGTGGCCTGTTACAGGTCTGGTAGGCCGCTAGCAGCCCACATCTGCATGCCTTTCAATCTGTTTAACACAAAGCAAAAAGGAGTGAAGCAAGTCCTACACTCAGTGTTGAAAGTAGGGTAATCGCCAGTAAGTCATGATTTTTCTAAACACATCGCTTTTAATGCCACCTTTAATTTTGCCGCATCTGAATAGTAGAAGTTGGATAAAGTTAGAAAAACTATATTTGTTTTTAGACCTTATTATTGTAATAGCTACATTTGTGTGGCAACGTTAACAGACTCAAGTTTTCGAGAGAAAAACTAAATTTGTCATCGATCGATCCCCCTGGCTTTCTTAGAATAATAATCATCAAAGAAACGGATTATTACATTTCGATTACAAACTTTAAACTTGAATGTCGATATCTATCTGTTAGTCTAGATAAATCTAGATCTAAAATATACATATAAGTCTAAAAACAATTGAATCTCACCTCATCAGCAAGAAAACAATTGAATCTCACCTCATCAGAAATAATTGAGTCTCACCTCATCAACAATAAAAAAATTGAATCTCACCTCATCAACAAATAAAAAAATTGAATCTCACCTCATCAACAATAAGACAATTGAGTCTTACCTCATCAACAATAAAACAATTGAATCTCACATCATCAACAAATAAAACAATTGAATCTCACATCAACAACAAATAAAACAATTGAATCTCACATCATCAGCAATAAAACAATTGAATCTCACATCATCAGCAATAAAACAATTGAGTCTCACCTCATCAGCAATAAAACAACTGAGTCTTACCTCATCAACAATAAAACAACTGAGTCTTACCTCATCAACAATAAAACAACTGAGTCTTACCTCATCAACAATCAGACAATTGAACGGCTGCCGCCTGGCGTTGGTGCCTAATCGATATCGTAGTAATGGCTGAATGTAGCCAGAGCCAAAGCTGCTGAGTGTACTGCAAATGACATGCGACTCTTCTACAATGCCATCATCTACCTTCCTTTTTTCTGAGTTGGTCAACTACAAAACAGAAAGGAAAATAGTGTACAAGTATTATATAGACATACACTGACGGACACACACACACAAAAAATAGATTTAAAAAAAAGAGACAGAGACAAACAGACAGACAAAAACAGAGAGAGAAAAGTATTCTTTTATATGAAGCCAGTTATATCATTTGTCTTCATGTGAATGGCAGATGAAATATCTTCCTACAACTTGAATATATATCTGATAACTCTACATCAAGATTTAAGCATGTGAGATTATATTTTGTACCTCTTACGTATGAGTGAATATTTGTATTATATGTTGCATCTGTGCTGTGTGGCACTTTGTCATATTTTTTTTCAATTCTGTGTATTATGTGGAAAGTGGTTTTGGTCAATGGTAAACTTTATATTAGATTTTGCGCATTGTAAATTTATTGTGCACATATGAATAATTGCCCTCCGGGTATGATTAAAGTTTTTTAAATTGAATTGAATTGAATTGAAGGACGTCAGTTCTTATTGTTTTCTTTTTTTTTAACATTATGTCCTGTAGAAAATGATACAATTGCTCAAAATAGTGTAAAGCTGAAACCACAGCACTAAAAACATACGCCTAAGCTTTTAATTTGCTTCACGCCAATCAATACAAAAATATGGCTTTAAAAAACAACATTTTGAACAATTTAATAGCAATGCGGCCAAGTCCTGATTTTCTAATCATGAAATCAACAAATGGAATAGACATTAAACATGAGCAAAACATCCTGGTCGTATTCTTTTTTCCACTTAAAAAATTCTTTCCATCCATACAAGCACAGATCAATTACTCCAATAGACGAAATCTATCCAGAAAATTATTCTTCCTTGAAAATATAAAGGAATCTTTTTCCATCGTAAATTTATAACATGAAAATTAATGTCGTAGTGCTTTTTTTTTAACAGGCGTAAAAAATGACAATATCGGACCGTGCAATTAGTGACAGATATATGTCAACCAGTTAAAAAGAATTGTTTAATAATTAAATGTACAATAGTCTGGCTTTGACATACGGGTATATTCCTGCCTTCTGATTCCAGCTTTCTCAGATCCTGTTCAAGCCTGTTCAATACTTCAACATTGGAGACTTTCTGTAATTGAGCAGTAAGGAAAAAAATCAACAATGACAACAAAAAAAAACACCAAATAATTTAATCAATGAATGAATGAATAAACGAATGATAAAAAAAGAAAGACAGACAGACAGACAGAAAAAAAAAGAAACACTCAAAAATAAAACAACATCCTCTCTTCTCTCCAAAAACAATAAAGAGTACACACATATAGTAAAACCAAAATCACCTAAATACAAAAGTTAAAAAGCACCAAAGCAATAAAAGCAATAATCAGTCCAAAATCAAAAGAAAAACCTGTCCCCAAATTTACCACATCAGAAAAAAGCAATCACAAATGGTGGAACAATTCTTGTTACCTCATTCGAGATACAGTTAATAAGTCAGATCTACTTATTAAGAGGCCTTCTTCTGGTAGAAGGAAACTTAATGGAAGCTAAAGACGGAAAGTTTTCAGAAGAAGAGAACCCCCCGTAAATCAAGTGTCTTGGGCGTTTACTTGCATACACTCTAAGGGGGCCGTGTCACACTTAGGTCATGACATCTAGGTATCCTATCAAGATCTTACACACTCACATTTCACACAAGCACTTCACACGTGTGATGCCGGAGGTATTACTTAGATCTAGATTCTAAATATTTCCTCGTTTGTTGTCTGATGAAGGGTTATACCCGAAACGTCACGTGTTTGTTCTGTCTTTATTAGTGGAGTTGTCACTTATTGTCATATTTCGCAACACGCTAGTGGCGATGGTGGCCGAGTGGTTAGTCTGCCGGGCTGGGGAATCATGACGTTCCGGGTTCAAATCCTAGCAAAGCTAGGCCCGACGTTGTGTTCCTTGGGGAAAGACACTTAACAGCATTTCCCCCCACTTCACCCAGGTAAAAATGGGTACAAGCATTAGCTTGGGAGTAAAAACGTGTGAGACTAGCGTCCTGTCTGAGAGGTGATTATCATTCCTCGTTCTGTTTTGCGCTATAAAACCGGGATACGCTCCGGCTCTATAGGCTGTTATGTCCTTGCACGAATTTGACTTCACACCATGAGGAGCACTGATCAAAATCCCCAAAGTGTAAATAGCACTCTGATTGCTAAATTTCAACTCATCATTGGCTTGGAGTTATAAAAGTGTCCTAACTGCAAATAAACCTGTTTTGAGAAAAGAGTGGCCTTTAACTTCTCAGTTGTTTTTTTTAAATATTGATTTTATTCGATTTTACGCATCTACGACTTTAGTGATCTCATGGTTTTGGTAGGATTTTAAAAAAATTTCATCGTCCATCTCTCCGTGTTGATCCACCTACCTGGACAGGGAGGGGGTGGGGGGTTGGTGGTGGTGGATTGTATTTGAATATACTCTAGAAATTTATTCAGCCGTTGGCTTAAGTGAATGAAAATTCTTCTCAAAGATGGAAAATGATGAGATTTTCAATAACTAAGTCACTTCTGGTATTAAACTTCCTCAAATGAAATTGACTGTTCGATCATTTAGAACTTAAATGCAGAATATGGTACTCTTAGATGCCTCTATCAACATCACCTCTATCACCCTCAGCTCTATCTCTCTATCACCCTCAGCTCTATCTCTCTATCACCATCACCTCTATCACCCTCAGCTCTATCTCTCTATCACCATCACCTCTATCACCCTCAGCTCTATCTCCCTATCACCATCACCTCCATCACAATCAGCTCTATCTCTCTATCACCATCAGTTTTATCTCTCTATCACTATCAGTTCTATCTCTCTATCACCATCAGCTCTATCTCTATCACAATCAGTTCTATCTCTCTATCACCATCAGCTCTATCTCTCCATCACCATCAGTTCTATCTCTCTATCACCATCAGTTCTATCTCTCTCACCATCATCTCTATCTCTTTATCACAATCACCTCTATGAACATCAGTTCTATCTCTATCACCATCAGTTTTATCTCTCTATCACCATCAGCTCTATCTCTTTAACACAATCACCTCTATCACCATCAGCTCTATCTCTCTATTACCATCAGCTCTATCTCTCTATCACCATCAGCTCTATCTCTCTATCACCATCAGCTCTATCTCTCTATCACCATCACCGCTATCACCATCAGCTCTATCTCTCTATCACCATCAGCAGTATCTCCCTATCCCAATCAGCTCTATCTCTCTATCACCATCAGGTCTATTTCTCTATCACCATCAGCTCTATTTCTCCATCACCATCAGTTCAATCTCTATCACCCTCAGCTCTATCTCTCTATCACCATCGGCTCTATCTCTCCGTCACCATCATTTCTATCTCTCTATCACCATCATTTCTATCTCTCTATCACCATCAGCTCTATCTCTCTATCACCATCAGCTCTATCTCTATCACCATCACCTCTATCACCATCATTTCTATCTCTATCACCATCAGCTCTATCACCATCATTTCTATCTCTCTATCACCATCAGCTCTATCACCATCATTTCTATCTCTCTATCACCATCAGTTCTATCTCTCACCGTCACCTCTATCATGATCAGCTCTATATCTCTATCAACATCACCTCTATCACCATCAGCCCCATCTCTCTATCACCATCACCCATATCACCATCAGTTTTATTTCTCCATCACCATTAGTTCAATCTCTCTATCACCTTTAGTTCTATTTCTCTATCGCCATCAGTTATATATGTCTATCACTATCAGTTCTATCTCTCTACCATCATCAGCTCTATCTCTCTATCACCATCAGCTCTATCCCTCTATCCCCATCAGTTCTATCTCTCTATCACCGTCAGCTCTATCTCTCTGTCACCATCACCTCTATCTCTTTATCATCATCAGCTCTATCTCTATCACCATCAGCTCTATCTCTATCACCATCACATCTATCAACATCAGGTATATCTCTATCACCATCAGTTTTATCTCTACCATCACCTCTATCTCTCTATCACCATCATCTCTATCTCTCTATCACAATCACTTTTATTAACACCAATTCTACCTCTCTATCACCATCAGTTCTATCTCTCTATCACCATCAGCTCTATCTCTCTATCACCATCAGTTCTATCTCTCTATCACCATCAGCTCTATCTCTCTATCACCATCAGCTCTATCTCTATGACCATCAGCTCTATCTCTCTATCAACATCAGCTCTATCTCTCTATCACCATCAGCTCTATCTCTCTATGACCATCAGCTCTATCATCATCAACTCTATCTCTCTATCACCATCAGCTCGGCCTCTCTATCACCATCAGCTCGGCCTTTCTATCATCATCAGCTCTATCACTCTATCACCATCAAATCTATCTCTCTATCACCATTAGCTCTATCTTTCTATTATTATCAGCTCTATCTCTCTATCACCAACAGTTCTATCTCTATCACCATCAGCTCTATCTCTCTATCACCATCAGTTCTATCTCTCTATTATCATCAGCTCTATCACCATCAATTCTATCTCTCTATCACCATCTGTTCTATCTTTCTATCACCCTCAGTTCTATCTCTCTATCACCATCAGTTCTATCTCTATCACAATCAGCTCTATCTCTCTATCACAATCAGCTCTATCTCTATCACAATCAGCTCTATCTTTCTATCACCATCAGCTCTATCTGTCTATCACCATCAGCTCTATCTCTCTATCACCATCAGCTCTATCTCTCTATCACAATCAGCTCTTTCTCTCTATCACCATCAGTTCTATCTCTCTATCACCATTAGCTCTATCTCTCTATCACCATCAGCTCTATCTCCATATCACCATCAGCTTTATCTCTCTATCACCATCAGTTCTATCTCTCTATCACCACCACCTATATCACCATAAGCTCTATCTCTCTATCACCATCAGCTCTATCTTTCTATCACCACTACCTCTATCTCTATCACCATCAGCTCTATCTCTATCACCATCACCTCTATCTCTCTATCCCCATCAGCTCTATCTCTCATCACCATCATCTCTATCACCATCATTTCTATCTCTCTATCACCATCAGTTCTACATCTCTTTCAGCATCAGCTCTATCCCTCTATCATCATCACCTCTATCATCATCAGCTCTATCTCTCTATCACCATCAGGTCTATTTCTCTATCACCATCAGTTCTATCTCTCTATCACCCACAGCTCTATCTCTCTATCACCATCATTTCTATCTCTCTATCTCCATCAGCTTTATCTCTCTATCACCATCAGTTCTATCTTTCTATCACCATCAGTTCTATCTTTCTATCACCATCAGTTCTATCTCTCTATCACCATCAGCTCTATCTCTCTATCACCATAAGTTCTATCTCTCTATCACCATCAGCTCTATCTCTCTATCACCATCATCTCTATCGCCATCAGTTCTATCTCTCTATCACCATCAGTCCTATCTCTCTTTCACCATCAGCTCTATCTCTCTATCTCCATCACCTCTATCACCACAGCTCTATATTTATATCATCATCAGGTCTATTTCTCTATCACCATCAGTTCTATCTCTCTATCACCATTAGCTCTATCTCTCTATCACCCACAGCTATATTCTCTATCACCATCAGCTCGATCTCTCTATCACCATCATTTCTATCTCTATATCCCCATCAGCTTTATCTCTCTATCACCATCAGTTTTATTTTTCTATCACCATCAGTTCTATCTTTCTATCACCATCAGTTCTATCTTTCTATCACCATCAATTCTATCTCTCTATCACCATCTGTTCTATCTTTCTATCACCATCAGTTCTATCTCTCTATCACCATCAGTTCTATCTTTCTATCACTATCAGTTCTATCTCTATCACCATCAGTTCTATCTTTCTATCACCATCAGTTCTATCTCTCTATCACCATCAGTTCTATCTTTCTATCACCATCAGTTCTATCTCTCTATCACGATCAGTGCTATTTCTCTATCACCATCACCTCTATATCTCTATCATCATCAGTTCTATCTCACTATCACCATCACCTCTATCACCATCAGCTCTGTCTCTCTATCAACATCACCTCTATTTGTCTATCAACATCACCTCTATCACCATCAGCTCTCTCTATCAACATCATCTCTATCTCTCTATCAACATCACCTCTATCTCTCTATCACCATCACCTCTATTTCTCTATCACCATCACCTCTATTTCTCTATCGCTATCACCTCTATATCCATATCATCATCACCTCTATATCTCTATCACCATCACTATATTTCTATCTCCATCGCCTCTATCTCCATCACCTCTATCACTATCATCATTATCTCTCTATCACCATCATCTCTTTCTCCATCACCTCTATATGTTTATCAACTTTCTTTCTTTCTTTATCAGCTCCCATTCTACCTTCTCGTGTATGGGTTTTAGATGCCCGAAATGATCTTTCTCCAGGGTGCCCTGTCCTGACATTTTCTGTTTCCTTCTGTGAAAATTAAATTTCTTTTCGTTAATGCCTCTTTTATATCTTTTTCCCACTTTCTCCGAGGTCTGCCTTTTGGTCTTTTGAGTTTTAGCACTGTATACTGATTTAGCTATTCTATTGTTATTCATTCTGTTAACATGCCCAAACCATCTCAGTTGATTCATTTCTATCTTAGTTTTTATGCTATCTGTTTTGGTTTGATCTCTTATTGTTGTGTTTCTGATTTTATATCTTCTAGTTTTCCCTACTACTCTTCTTAGATATTTCATTTCGGCTGCTTGCACTCTACTGTATTCCCTACTGTCTAAGGTCCAGGTTTCACTGCCATAGAGGAGAGTAGAACAATAAACTGTGTTGTATACTGCCATTTTGGTTTTTGTTGACAATTCTTGTTTACCTACAAATGCCTTTCCTAGATGGTTGTATATTGCACTTGCCTTTTTGATTCTCTGGCTGATTTCTTCTCTTAGTTTTCCCTCTGAGTTAATCATTACTCCTAAGTAACTGTAGCTTTGAACTTGTTCTAAATTCTTCCTGCCTAATTTAAGATTTTGTGTTTTAACTTCGCTAGTTACTAGCATTGTTTTGGTTTTCTTTGAATTTACTCTCATTCCTCTTTTATTTAATTCATTATTCCTTATGTTGATATTTGACTAGAGGTACCTTTCTGATTTTCCAAACAGAATTAAATCATCAGCAAATGAAAGCATTGATACATTTACTGGTTTGAGCTTCTACATACCTACATTCCTTTTCTTCATGTTTGAGGATGCCTTTGCGACTGAATCCATAAATGTGATAAACAAAAGAGGACTCAGGAAACAACCCTGTCTTACTCCTATATCTACATCAAATTCTTCTGATACATTTCAGCTACTCTCACTGCATATGTTGGTTTATTGTAAAAACTTTTAATGGCTTCTATTAAATTTTGCTCTACGTTGTGTTCTTTTAAAGAATGCCATAGTTCGTCCCTCCTCACAGTGTCAAATGCCTTTTCTAAGTCAATAAAACACAGGTGCAAGTCAATGTTTCTCTCAAGACATTTTTCTATTATTTGTGTAATTGTAAATATGTGATCTTGTACACTTTTCCTGGTTTAAATCCACTCTGGTGTTCTTCAATCTGATCCTCTACTCTTTTCTTTAGTCTCATTTCCAGAATCCTGGCATACATTTTTCCTGGTACGCTAAGTAGTGATATCCCTCTATAGTTTGAGTATTCCATAGTTGGTCCTTTCTTATGTATTGGTACTACCGTTCCCTTTTTCCAGTCGTCTGGCACCTGTTTGGACTTCATGCTTGTTGACATATTGCATGTAGTAGTTTGTCTGCCTCTCTCCTTGGTTTTTAATCATTTCTGGATAAACTTGATCTGCTCCTGGGGCTTTTCCTAATTTCACTTTTCTTATAGCTGTTTGAAGTTCTTCCATTGAGATATCTACATCTTCAGCTGTCTCATCTCCATTCCTTGTTACTCTTAATGATTGATCTGTACTCCTTGTTTGATATGTTTTGGAGGGATTATGTAATTGTTGAAAATACTTCTCTTTCCATGATTTCGCTGTCTCCTTTCATTATTTCTCCTTTGGCGTTCTGAATTTGTCATATTGAGCATGGTTTGGTCTTTCTCATGCTCTTCATTGCTCCCAGAACAGCTTTTGATTTTCTTGATAGCTTTCTTGAAGTCTTTGTCCCAATTCATCACACTGATCCTGTTTTGCTTTCCTAACTTCCTCTTTGGCTATAGTTCTTTTACTCACGAAATCTATCCTATCCTCTGGTCTCTTTGTTTGTTCTTCCAGGCATCCTTTCTTTTCTTTGATCTTAGTCTTGACATTCTCATTCCACCATGCTGTTCTTTTCTTATCTCTTTAATTTGTTTCCTACCACAGACCTCTTCATTACAACTGAGGAGTGTTTCTTTATATATTTGCCACTTTTCTTCTATTGTGCTTTCCTTCAGATCCATCTGCCTTTCACTGATAGATCTTTTTATCCTGGATTGGTACATTTATTTAACTATTGGTTTATTTAGTTCTTCTATTTTGAGTTTAGTAGCTTTCTTCTCTTTCCTTTTCTGTTTGTTTTCTTCAGTTAATAATAATCCCATTTTGGCTATCACAAGGTGATGATCACTAAATATTTCTGCTCCTCTGTTTACTCTAGCATCCATTGTACTGTTAAAAGGGGAGCTGCTAACTATTATGTAGTCTATCATTGACTTTTCACATCTGTCTTCATTTACTCTTGTATATTTGTGGATATCTTTATAAGGAAAAAATGTGTTAGCTATTTTCATGTTATTCTTTAGGCAAAAATCTATTAGTCTCTCTCCATTTGGAGAAGTTGTTGTCTCTCCTTCTTTACCTATTACTCCTCCTGATGTTTCTACATTGTTGCCTACTCTAGCGTTTAAATCTCCTAAAACCATTAGTTCCTGTTTGGGTTTGAGATTCTCTGCAGCTATTTGTAAATCATTTTCGAAGATATCTTTTTCTTCTTTGGTGGCATCTTCGTTTGGTCCATAAGCTATTAATAATTTAATTTCTCTTCCTTTTGGTTTAATATTTACCTCTAATAGCCGTGGGCTTACAAATTTCAACTTTCTAGTAGCATTTCTTGCCTTTAATGCTCTAGCTCAATCTTTGACATCTACTCCTGAGAAGATTAAAGTATGATTTGGTCCTATATTTTCTATTCCTTGTCCTTTTTCTTTGTTTCTGTAATAGCCAAAATATCTACTTTTGAATTTTTCCATTTCTTCAGCTAATTCTAACTCCTTTCCATTAATTGCCCTCACATTCCATGCTCCAAAAATCACAGTCCGTGTTCTTTTCCAGAGTTGCTTCAAAGTTCAAGCCGGGTATATCATTGTATATATTACTTTGAATCAGGTTGTTTTGGATAAGCAGGGATTAGCCCACTGTACCTTAGGTAGATTGTGGGGCTGCCACCTTGAGGCCCCCTACCGGGCCTTGTTATTTTCTGTCAGTGTTAACTCCCTTAGCCTTTAGTCACTCAAGACCAGCCTGCAAGGCAGCAGGTTATTTTATGTCAGGGTTAGCTCCTTAGCCTTTGGTCAGCCAAGACCTGCCTGCAAGGCAGAAGGAGACTCGTGGAGGACAGGATCATCTACTTCCGTACAGGTGCTTACCTGTCCACTGCCCGGATCTCTATCACCATCATCTCTATATCTCTCATCACCTTTATATCTCTATAACCATCACCTCTATCTCTATTACTATCACCTCTATCTCTATTATATCACCTCTATATCTCTATCAGCATCAACTTAATCCCCATCACCTCTATATCTCTATCTCCATCACCTCTATCTCTATCACTATCACCTCTATATCTCTATCACCATCAATTCAATCTTTATCACCTCTATATCTCTACCTCCATCACCTCTATCTTTCTATATCTCTTTTACCATTACCTCTTTATCCCTTTTGCTATAGCCTCTATCACACTATCACCATCATCTCTATTTCCATAATCACAGTAGTAGTAGTAGTAGTAGTAGTAGTAGTAGTAGTAGTAGTAGTAGTAGTAGTAGTAGTAGTAGTAGTAGTAAGTAGTAGTAGTAGTGGTGGCGGTGGCAGTGGTGATGGTGGTAGTGGTAGTGGTAGTAGTAGTAGTAGTAGCAGCATTATGTTAATAAGCATATTATAAGCTAAGTTTATACAACGTCTGATCTTGTTGTTTTCGTGATGATGATGATAACAATGATGATGATGATATTGATGATAATGACGACGACGACAATGGTGATAAAGTTAACTGCAAAGTCTCACCTGAGCATCGCCTACATCCCTATTGCGAAGGGAGGCTTTGAGGGAGTTGATGCGAGCATTGACCATCTTGATTTCTTCTCGCAAAGTTGGGCACTTGTCTAGTTGATCTAAAAATAGTTGTACACAAGTTGTGTTAGTTTCTATGCTTCCTTCATCTTATTATATCATAAACTATCAAGGTTAGAAAAATTATGACTCATTTCTTCTTTAATGCAAACAATGACATTGCTGGGAATTTATAACTTCTTTGTTTTGTTATTTTCTCTCCCAGTGCATCTAGGTAGCAGCATAGAAGCAGCATCCTGGAGTGATGCATGGATGAATGGCATGGATGAGTGAAATAGGTGAATGACATGGGTAAATGATGAGAGTGAAAGACATGGGTGAGTGATGGGTGAATGATATGGATGAATGACGTGGATGACTGATATAGATGAGTGATAGGGGTGAATGACATGGGTGAGTGACGTGGATGAATGATATGGGTGTGACAGGGGTGAATGACATGCGTGAATGACATGGTTGAGTGACATGGGTGATTGATATGGGTGAGTGAAATAGGTGAATAACGTGGGTGAATGACATGGGCGAATGAAATGGGTGAATGACATGGATGAGTGACGTGAGCGTTGAAATGGGTAAGTGAAATGGGTAAATAACATGGGTAAATGACATGGGGTGAATGACATGAGTGAATGACACGGGTAAATGACATGGTTGAGTGACATGGTTGAGTGACATGAGTGAGTGACATGGGTGAATGACATGGGGTGAAGGACATGGAGTGAGTGGCATGAATGTATAAATGTGTAGTCAGCGCAATTGGCTGCTCCTATCACATGCTCTCGTTATTTATTAATTTTTTATAAGTTCTACTTCTTGGATTGTGATGAAAGTTATATCAACAAGTTCCTTTATCACCTGTTTTATCTCATATTTCCTTCGTTGGATAATTTATCATTTCTCCGAGGATTAATTCCTGATATTTGTTGTTAATTTCAAATGGATTCTGAAGGCTTTATCAAAAAATCCACACAGGTAGTACTGTTTTCAATTTTCTTACGCTCGTGACCCATGTGAACTACACGTCACAACCGGAGATGGCAAACACAAACTTGTCATTGAAACGGTCAACTCAGTCACCTTTGTTGACATACACACGATCGGAACTTTTGACACTTAGGAGACATACAATAAACACTCTCTCACAAAATGAAATCAACACATTGCGACATAACCACATCTACATGCGGACTCATAGGCGAACAAAAAGAGGAACACGGGCCGGGAGACTTAAATCACGACAAAATCGTCCGCCTGGGGTGTCATTGAAAGAAATTTAGTATACATACATATAGACACCGATGAAGCAAGCAATCAAAACAGTGACTCAACAGAAATTAGCACAAAAAAATTGGAAAGCCATCAAAATCGGCAGCTGGAATTCCAGATTGTGTAGAAATAAGACAAATGACATCGAAAACTATCATTGACAATGATTTTGATATCTGTCATAGGCGAAACTTGGCTGGCTGAGAAAGGAGATGAGACAACTCTAAATGAACTGACACCTGACGGATACATTTTGAAATCATTTCCACGCATTCAATGAGGAGGAGGGGACTCGCAATAATTTTCAAGAAATGTCTGCAAAACAAAGTGACTTTTAATGATTTGTCCAGTTATAAACTGAAGAGTTTCGAAGCTTTTAAGTTGACTTTAAGATGTACCAAACATGTTATTAGAATTGTTTCTCTTTACATGCCACCCGACAGCCTTAACAACCCTTTCAGTCTTTTTATTACTGAGTGTGACCACCTTGTGACTGAACTCAAAGTGACATCCCCACTAATTTTTCTAGGAGACTTTAATGTTCGGTGCAATCAATCAGACAAACCTGACGTGAAAAAGTTTTTGTATGTTCAAAGTCCTACTAATAATGTGTCAAAGAACATCGCTGATCTTGTTACCACATCCCCATCCACTCACATATCGGATGTTGATCTTGTTACCCACATCCCCAACCACTCACATATCGGATGTTGATCTTGTTATCACATCCCCAACCACTCACATATCGGATGTTGATCTTGTCATCACATCCCCAACCACTCACATATCGGATGTTGATCTTGTTATCACATCCCCAACCACTCACATATCGGATGTTGATCTTGTTACCACATCCCAACCACTCACATATCGGATGTTGATCTTGTTATCCCACATCCCCAACCACTCACATATTGGATGTTGATCTTGTTATCACATCCCCAACCACTCACATATCGGATGTTGATCTTGTTATCACATCCCAACCACTCATATATCGGATGTTGATCTTGTTATCACATCCCCAACCACTCACATATCGGATGTTGATCTTGTTATCAAATCCCCAACCACTCACATATCGGATGTTGATCTTGTTATCATATCCCCAACCATTCACATATCGGATGTTGATCTTGTTACCACATCCCCAACCACTCACATATTGGATGTTGATCTTGTTACCCACATCCCCCAACCACTCACATATGGGATGTTGATCTTGTTATCACATCCCCAACCACTCACATATCGGATGTTGATCTTGTTATCACATCCCAACCACTCACATATCGGATGTTGATCTTGTTATCACATCCCCTAACCACTCACATATCGGATGTTGATCTTGTTATCCCATCCCCAACCACTCCACATATCGGATGTTGATCTTGTTATCACATCCCCAACCACTCCACATATCGGATGTTGATCTTGTTATCATATCCCCAACCACTCACATATCGGATGTTGATCTTGTTACCCATCCCCAACCACTCACATATCGGATGTTGATCTTGTTACCACATCCGAACTCTCACATATCGGATGTTGATCTTGTTACCACATCCCCAACCATTCACATATCGGTTGTTGATCTTGTTATCACATCCCCAACCCACTCACATATCGGATGTTGATCTTGTTATCACATCCCCAACCACTCACATATCGGATGTAAATGTTATTGTCTGCATTCATTCTAGGCCATAGCATTGTCAGCTCCGGACAGATTTTGTCAGATTTCAATCCAAAAAGGGACCATCCTATCAAGACACTACAAAAAAGAATAGACGTGTGTTTTGAGGCGATGACATCTCTAAGTCTATCGCTAGAAGACACTAAACTGGCTGACTGCCAAATTAGATCAGGCATTAGAGTATTTTAGAAAGCATGTCCCTCTCACTGAAAGAACTATACAGAAAGACGTTGCCATGGATTTAATGGAAAAATATTGAAAGCAAGAAAAATTCTTGACAAAAGGAGCGACACTGGCAAAGACAAGGACATTTAGAAGATAAGAACAAATTCATAGAAGCAAAGAAATGCATTAAATTCAGTGAAAGTAGAAGCTAAACAAACCTACTTCTTTCCAAGAGCCACAAAATGCAAATACCAAAGATTTCTTTCGCATTTTAGATAACATTTATGCAAACCATCGATTTCACAACTGCCCAACTATTCTGACCAAAATGTCAACATCGCATATGACTTTTTAACCTTTTCTTTCAAAGATTAAAAACATTTAAAATGATCTTAAGCAAACACCTTTGCATTCATGTTTCACATTCTTTTCAAGGTTTTGTCTTTACCATGGAACATCTGACATAACACCTTCCAAGAGTGTCAAGAATTTGGGAGTTATCTTCGATGATGAGTTAAAAATGAAAACACATGTTACCAATTTATGCAAGACAATTTATTTAAGCAATAAGAAAATAAGCAACATCAGAAAATTTATCCACGACTGTAGCGGCAAAATTAGCGTGCATTTTGTTCTTTAATTAAATCGATTATTGCAATTCTCTCTTGTATGGAGCAAATGAAGATCTCCTGAAAAAAATTCAAGTTGCGATGAATAACACCGACAGACTTGTTCTCGGCAAGAAGAAGAGACAGTGCAACTCAAATACTCAGGTATTTCATTGGCTTCCTGTTCAAGCGAAATTGAATACAAGATCGCATCTTTCTGTTTTGACTATTTCAATAACACCCTTCCCTCATACTTGGCTGATTTGTTAAATTTATATCGGAAAACAAGGACCTTATGAAATAGCTCAGATAGCAGATTTTTTCTATCCCAAAAAATGAATTTGAAAACTGGGTGAAAGGGCTTTTCCTTTGTAGGACCAAAAAGTTTGGAACTCCTCCCAGCTAGCCTTAGGCGTAGAACCTAAGAATGCTTTTAAAAGAAACTAAGACTTTCTATTTTGCTAAAACATTATAGTTCTTTTAATGTTGCCTTCGTTGAAAGCTCAATTTCTGATGTTGTCTGAAATTATATTTATATGAAATGGTTTTTATATACTAAGTCTATAACTTCATTTTCAAAGTATTTTTATAATCTACTTTCAAAATAATTTTATTTTGTCACACCATGATAGTAGTTCTTAATTATTATTTTGTTGGATTTTATGTATTTTGATTTTACACATAATATTTTAAATTGACATATTAATGTCATTTTTATATCTATATTGTATATGTCGCTTTGAGGTTTGTAAAAATATTTTAAGCGCTTTATAAATAAAATGTATAGATATATATGAATGAATGACTGTAAGGTGAAAGACATGGGTGTGTGATGTCATTGAATGATATGGATGAGTAATAGAGGTGAATGCCAGACCTACCAGTTCAGGGTGTCAGCAATAAGCCAACTGAACATTTCCTACCTCAACACAAAAAATCCTACCTACGAAATGAAATACTCCTGACGCCAGAAACAGAGAACAGTGTAAATATTTCCTAGCACTAATACATTATATAGATTTTCAATTCAAATCATAAGTGAATGACTTCCTAGTGCATCTCAATGAAATGAAAAGTGATCACATTTCTTTAATGTTTCACTTTGGATTAATAAAATTTCAGCATTTCCCCACATTTTTACACATTTCTGAAAGAAAAAAAAATTCTGATAGCTGATAGATCTACCCCTTTCGAAAAATAAATCAAACACAAGAGTGACAATGTCATAGCCTAAAAACATGCACAAATACTTACTCAGTCTACCAAGAAGAAAATGAGGTTTGGAAGGTTTTTTTCTATTAACTTGATTGAACTCTACCAATTATAAATCTTCCTCTGTTTTACTTTTAGTCACCACCATCCCCCCTCCCCCCCTCCCACAGTCTCTCTCATTCTCAATATCAAAAACTTAAAAGCAGATCTAGAGTTTTTAATTGACTGCAAAGTAAAACATCTACCTACCCCCTCCCCTAGTAAAAAAATTTCCATTATATTGGCAACCGCCCCACCCCCTATTTTTTTCTTCTTCAACAAAACCGGAATCTAAATCTAGTAGTATAGTACATGAATGCCTTCTTCCCAATTCTACCCTTTCCCACCCATGTCTACACTGTAGTGAAAGACACATTCGTTATTTCTCTCTTTCTCTTCCGATATCGTATGTCAGACTCAGTCACCTCTTGTTTTGCCATCATAATATGTTTTCACATTGACTTTCTTCCCTCTGTTCCCTTCCCCACCTCTATTCTGCTATCAGGCCGTGCTTGCATGACATTAATATCCCTTCGATCATCCAACCTCCTCTATTCTTACTAAACATTTGCATTTGCCTTACAGTCATCCGTTAACTCCCGACTCTCCATATATACTCTCTTTCTCTAATACTAATACACACATGTGCGATTGGTCGCATTAAAAACACACAAACATTCTCTGTCTGGCCTTCTTACACACAAACGTGCGCGATCGGGCTTAAAATATGCACATTGCCCTCTGTCTCTCTCCCTTTGACACGAACCATACAACAACGTGCACGATCGGCTTTTTAACACACACGACATTCTTAATCCCTCCAGAGTAAAAGTCAAATTGAAAAAAGGAGGCTGGGCCGTAGATACGTAGTTCATGGTATTGGTATAGGCGCTAAAACTTAAAAAAGTATTGAAAGCTTTGTGTCGAAATCCAATACTAATTCCCCGAGCAAACTTTACAATTTTAAAGAAGGTATCGGAATCATTTAGTTTTAACATGAAAGAATCGCCAGACAGCAAAGCATGCATGACCGGAAATGGATGACAGAATGACGATTCATTGTCCCCAAACTTATTTGCATTTTCATATTTTGCCAATAATTGTTCATGTCTACTCTGATTTCCCTAATTTTCTCTCATGTTCGTCCTCAATATATCATTTCCCTGGTATTTTCTCGACCGGGAAACATTTTTTTCATTTTCAAGGATTTCCCTGATGCTTGGGAACCCTGTTTTTTACTACCTGAGCCCCATTTTTTACTTGTTTTCCTATACAAGACATCAATTTCCCACTATTTCCGACCTGAATATGAAAAATCCGACATATTTCCGACTTTCCGACCTTGCTGGACACCTTGCAGTTACACCTGACAACTACCACTTGAAAAAAAAAGGAAAATTGACTTCCCTGACCAAAACTTGAATAAATCTTTAAAAAAACAATGCTAGGGAGATGTAGTGAAATTAATCGCATACTTTCAGTACCATAGACTATGTTAAATAAGTCAAATTAATCGCATACTTTCCGTCTCATAGACTATGTTAAACAAGTCAAATTAATCGCATACTTTCCATCTCATAGACTGTAAATAAGTCAAATTAATCGCATACTTTCCGTCTCATAGACTATGTTAAACAAGTCAAATTAATTGCATACATCCGTCTCATAGGCTATGTAAACAAGTCAAATTAATCGCGTGCTTTCCGTCTCATAGACTATGTAAATAAGTCAAATTAATCACATACTTTCCGTCTCATAGACTATGTAAATAAGTCAAATTAATTGCATACATTCCGTCTCATAAATTATGAAAACAAGTCAAATTAATCACATACTTTCCGTCTCATAGACTATGTTAAACAAGTCAAATTAATTGCATACATTCCGTCTCATAGACTATGTAAACAAGTCAAATTAATCGCATACTTTCCGTCTCATAGACTATGTAAACAAGTCAAATTAATTGCATACTTTCTGTCTCATATATTATGTTAAATAACTCAAATTAATCGCATACTTTCCATCTCATAGACTATGTTAAACAAGTCAAAGGATTAACACAGACAAATTTGATAAAGTAACTCACATTGGACGTATCTTTCCTTGGATTTATTTTCCAGATGATTCGCTTTCACAGCATCGGACACACGATCTAGCATGCCCACCCGTAAGACATTGATTCCTTGAATATCTGGGAAAAAAGAAACAAAATCATGTCTAATTCATGTCTCTGGGTTAAAATAGTGACACATTACAAAGAAAAAATATAACTTGACATTCTTCAATTAGAACACAACATTTTCTGCTCTTCCAATAGAAAAAATTGACCAAGCCTCAACATTCTTCAGATAGAAAAATATAATTTGACATTCAGAAAACAGAGAAAGATGGCTGTACGTTCCTCAAATATAAAAAATACTTTATAATCTTCAAATAAAAAAATACTTTATGTTCTTCAACAACAAAAAATATGATTTTCAAATAGAAAAATGTTTTACATTCTTTAAATCGAAAAATATACTTTATGATTTTCAAACAGAGAAATAGTTTATGCTTTTCAAGGGGAGTTTTGGACCTAAAGGTTGATTTTCTGTTCTTTGCATATTAGGGTAGAACGATCATTTATCTACAAGCGCATGGCAGAAAAATGTCCATATGACGTACAATATTTTTTTACAAAATATTTGGTAGGCGAGGGTAGGTAAAAACAATCAAAATTTTTACGTAAATTACCCTAACACTGACTGAGAAAATAGCCATAAAAACCTGTATATTGGCAGTTAACCGCCAAATGTGGCAATACCGACTTAGACCTCATTTCTGCCGTCACCGATGGACGCATCGGCTATCGCTGTGTGATATAAGAGACGCTGCGTGTCAGTATGTATATAAACACGCACACAAGCATGAGATATAGAGGAAAAAACAAAAAAATGGTCATTTCGACTTATTTACATAAGTAATAATGCTAGAGATTGTTGAAAGAGTAAGGGGGCTGCTACAACAAGAGAAACCCGTCTAAAGCGTTTGTTTTGTGTTATTTTCTTTTGATTATTTTACTTGCATTGTTCTCGAAATGTAGTTTTTCCACATTAAAATTCTATCTCCTCCGCCATTTACCGAACAATTTGTATTATATTTGGCACACAGGTTCCTCTTGTCAATGTTAGAATGACTTCAGGTTTTTTTTACATATTGTAAACTTTTTGAGAAATTATTTGTTTTTGTAATAAAAGTGCCATTTTTGTACATTCACGATATATAGAATTTTCAAAAATTCATTAAAAAAAAATATATCCAAAATATCGAAAAAACCCGACGTCACTCTTATGATATTGAATGGAAAAAATGATCTGCACAGGTTTTGAGTGACTTTATTCATAACTAAGGGAGGAGGTAGATTTTGAAAATTGAGTCAAAATCCAAGATGGCGGCCGTTTCTATGGCAACCAAGGACGCTACAAACTTTTCAATGATATAGGATGACTGTATTTTGACAGTTACTCATGTACATGCTAAAGGCAAAAATCTAAGCTCAAAAGCAAAAAAAATCACTTCAGGCCTCCCCCCCCCAACAGAAAAGTATGACCAATATGACTACAAAACTGCTCGGTTCCATTGTAGTAGTCAATAGGTTCCTAGACCACAGCGTCAAATTCCTGCAGCAAATCATTCCTCTTAGTTGTGGCCGGCAAAACTCATTAATTACCCACGTGCGCTCACCTGTCAGGGATCAAGCACGGTCAGCTGGATTCCCGGGTAGCTGATTGCCCGTTGAGATTTTTATAAAAAATTACACTACTTTATCTCTTATAACAGCACTTCTCTCATACAGATTGTCTCAGTCTTTGTTTCTACCACGGTATCAACGTCTTGTATGTTCTCTGTGAAAGTGTCATTTCTCTTGGATTGTAACTTTTCTGTAAAAGCATTTTTAATATGCATGTATATTTTTTTGTGGGTTTTTTTGCTTTAGTCATTATATTTTTATCTAATTGCAAAAAAAATACACAAAACATGATTAACGAAAATGAGTTTATTTCAAAGATTGGTTGTCGCATTTCCCTCTGTAGAATTTGGTAAAAAAGCCATTACAAAGTTATAACGTTCTTCCTCCACCCACTCCCTTTTTTGCCTATGTTAGTACGTATGCAACATGTTTTCCTTCTGCAAACAATCATCACACAGACTTAATGGCATACACATTTGCCCAATAGTTATTAATAAAGCACACACGATAGCGTTAGTTTCAACAATATCAACAAAGCATTGAGTAAAGCCCCACAAAGCAATCTCACACACAAAGACAATTAATGAAAATTCATATCATGGCATTCAACAGGATATAGACACATACATGAGCATGTATAGACAAAGCTTTCCAAACAAAACAATCACAAAACAGCATATTTTAGAGCACCATTGCACCCCACATATACGACAGTACAAATTCGGGCTTTGGTTGTTGGGTGAACAGGGAACGGAAAGCTGTCACCAGTCAATTGCAAGGATAGAGACGAGCACGAGGCATTATAAACTCACAAATGAGAATGAAGTTCATAATGAATGCACAAATATTAGAAAACAGCCCCCTGGTGCATGCACGCAGACCAACCTGCAAGTAACATTAAATGTACATAGTGATACATATCTTATTTCATTGTGTTTCAGAGTTATTCCTTCAGTGATATTGTTTGTTTCCGTTAGTCTCAGTATTGGAGTATTACAAAAATCGATATTGTTCTGTTCATCGTGATAAGATAAGATAAGAAGAATATTTATATTGCGCCTTCCCTCAGAAGAGCTCAAGGCGCATTACAAGCGAACTGATTACACAGACATGGCATGCTATCGCTAAAACATTTTACATAAAACAGATGCATCAATAAAAAATATGACAGCAAACTATCTTTTAGTATGTAGTACATGTATGTATTGTCCTTATTTTGTGAAAGTTTGATGGCACTCGCTTGTATAGATTTTATGTGAAAGAGTTTTACTTAATACCTATGTCTGTTATTGTACTGAAATGATGGACCTAATTGAGGCCTTGATTGTGGGGAAACGAAACGCTTCTTGATCAATTTCTTTCATCAGTCTATCGCAACTCTCTTTAAAGTCGGGGGAAGCCTTAACATTTGTGGTCAATTGCTATCTTAGCCAGATACAAGCTGATTAATTGGATCTATAAATAACCGTTACGTGCGGCAAAGCTGGCAGGGAGCGAACACTACCTGGCGGCCCTTTACTGACCTCTGTCAGCGTGACCCAGGTTCACCGCATCGTCCAACTAAGAGGGACGAGTTTTGTATGCTGTGAGACGTCAATTCAATCAAATGCTGATTACTTGCAAATAATGAAAAACAAAATTGCAGTAAACAGAAAGCATGAATGCATTCCCTTGTGACTAAAAGAAACTAGAGTGGTGTAATGTTAACAGCTATAGCATCAGTACATTTGATCAGCCTGTTAAAAAATTTCTTTCTTTCAAGAAAAATTCTCTTCATTTCAATAAAAATTCTCATTTCAATAAAAATAAGTGTTGTTTATTCAATACAACAACTAACAAGAATCTGCTGTGATCATATTTTGTGTTCTAGTGGGTGGTCGTACTGTTGTTAAATGTAGCTAAACTGATGTTAAAGTGGCCGTGTTTCCTGAACTAAGGGAAATTTGGGACACTCTATCACATCAACCAATCAAAATGTACAGTTTATACAAATGTGGGTCATTTTTATTACAAGATGGACTGTGTTTAGATACGTGAATGTATATAATTGTACGTAGTTCGTTTATTTACAATTTTTTCTTTGATTTATAGGGTGAAGCCAAGCACTATGTTCTGAAATATCATTGGTCAATGAACATAAATTGGCTACGGGTGAGATTAGATGATGCTAAACACTGGAAAATTCCTGCATAAACTGGTCATGATAAGGAAGCCATATACACACCGCGTGGATGTAAAAATACCCCCCCCTCAGAGGCAAGCGTTGGCCGTTTAGCACACCTGGATAGTCGTATAAATACTATTACTTACTTACTTACTTAGGCCTGCTGCCCCTTCTGGAACATAGGCCATTCAAAGTGCCCTCCCTTTTCCATGGTCCTGGGCAATGTTTTCTAGCTCTTGCCAGCCGTACCCCATCTTCTTTGTTTCTGCCTCCAGGTCCCTACGTCATGTGTTTTTGGTGATCTGCCTCTCTTTCTTTGCCTTGCGGATTCCAGGTCAAGGGCATGCACGCCTAGTGGCATTTTGTTTAGGCTTTCTCAGTGTGTGACCTATCCAACGCCATTTTCTCTTTTGAATGTCTTTTTCAATCGAGAGTTGGGAGCCTCTTTCCCAAAGAATATTCGGAGGATCTTTCATAAGCAGCTGTTAATAAACGTCTAAAGTTTCCCTATGGTGGTCTTTGTAATTTTTCAAGTCTCCGCTCTATGCAACAGGACAGACAGAAAATAATATTCCTGCAGGTTACAAATGTTGCATGATGGACTTGGCATTTGCAAAAACACAATCTCCACAGGTCAAGGGTTAAAAAAAGATTTTAAAAACCAACTTCACTTCCTACAGAAAATGTCCTCAGGTGAAAACGGTATTAGGATCATTTAGTAGATCCTACATGCAAAGTATGGCTACTCTCAGTGGCCTGGAGACAGAGTCTTTGATGCACTAAGGACCGACTCAAAATTAGACACTTCAAGCATGCCCGGAGACAATAGTGGGCTACGATTTCTCTTTACAATAAAGCTGGGTCTCTCTTTGACTGTGCTGAACTCAGAAACCACCTTTGTATCGGGTACGGGTGATATCAAGTACAATTATTAGGTTGAATCAGTACTCGATATTGAGGTTAAGCAGGCTTTTTGATGTGATTACCAAAAATCAAAGAATTAGGTCTAGCAACAATGAAAAGTTTGCTCGATCGCAGACAAAAACTCATTTTACAATCAATTAAAATACCGATTTGATCCAATACTTCATTAAGAACCTAAAGCGCCATTTGAAACCTACATGTGAAACTTGGCGGTGGTGAGTGCAGTGGTTCCTGAGTTTATAGTGCTCAAGGTTAGAGAAAATCAGCTTTACCTATATATAAAGCTAAACGTCTCTAACTTTGAACGCTTATATATCTCAGGAATCACTGAACCCACAACCTCCATATTGCGCATTGTAAATTTCAAATAGCCTGCTTTAGGTTCTTAAGAAATAAACTCTTGAATCAAATCAATATTTTAGTTGATTGGAAAAAGATTGTTTTACCTGTGATCCACAAAACTTTTTATTGTTATTGTTACTCATTCCTTCATTTCCAGTCATGAAAAGGCCGCCTAACCTAAGTATCGAATACTGCCCCCTGTAACCTATTCAGTAGTTCATCGTTGAAGAATGTGGTAAAAGAGCAACCATAATCATCATTGTCTATGGGCATGCTTGTATATATATATATATATATAGATAGATATATATAGATAGATATATATAGATAGATAGATAGATAGATAGATAGATAGATAGATAGATAGATAGATATATCATCAAGGGCAATTTAGCCTACATAATGTTTTTCTTCTTTTGAGATATTGACTAAAAACCTGCTGTATTTGCTTAAAAATGAAGTCATTTGAAATGGGTTTTTTATCCTAATATTCTTTTTATTTGTTGGCACGTTTTAATAAAACTAAATTTCAATCCTCCATAGGCATAAAAGGAACACAAATACCACGTAATTTACTTTTGACCTACATCTGACTTAGGCCAAAAGAGACGCACCTTGATGATATACGCATTTCCACACACACATATAATTTGAAGAGCTTACTTTGAGAAGAGCATTGCTTTTGGGAAAAATTGATGATACGCCGGGCAATTTCATCCACTGCTGCGTTGGATGGGGCGGCCAGACAAATTCTAGCCTTGAATCTGGATCTCTGATGGGGTGACAAAGACACAAAGTTCCTACATTACATTCATGAAGGAAATGACATTAAATAATATCAAAGCCGCATAGAAACAAAGACCAGACAAATACAAGGAATAGACGGAAACAAATCTTGGCTACAATGGAGATTGAACCCGCGACCTCTGCGTCGGCACCCATCGTCTCGCCATGAAAAGAAAATGTGCTACCAACAGAGCTCACTAGACATTACATAAACGTATTTTCAGCAATTTCTTTTTTTTTGTTTCTTTAAATATCCTTCACCTGTTACAATTAATTTGAATATAATTTTGTAATTTTGATATAATACTTCATATCGTCATTGAAACTGACTAACATGTAAGCCCACTTGAAGTAATTCTTCATGAGAAGCTAAAAAAAACTCATCATGAACCATTGAACCCTATGCTACAAAAAAAACCCATCATGAACCATTGAACTCTATGCTAAAAAGTCTCATCATGAATCATTGAACTCTATGCTACAAAAAACCCCATCATGAACCATTGAACTCTATACTACAAACAACCCCTTCATGAACCATTGAACTCTATGCTACAAAAAACCCCATCATGAACCATTGAACTCTATACTACAAACAACCCCTTCATGAACCATTGAACTCTATGCTACAAAAAACCCCATCATGAACCATTGAACTTTATGCTACAAAAAATCCCATCACGAACCATTGAACTCTATGCTACAAAAAACCCAAACATGAACCATTGAACTTTATGCTACAAAAACCCCATCATGAACCATTGAACTCATTGCTACAAAAAAACCCATCATGAACCATTGAACTCTATGCTACAAAAAACCCAAACATGAACCATTGAACTTTATGCTACAAAAACCCCATCATGAACCATTGAACTCATTGCTACAAAAAAACCCATCATGAACCATTGAACTCTATGCTACAAAAAAACCCATCATGAACCATTGAACTCTATGCTACAAAAAACCCCACCATGAACCATTGAACTCTACGCTACAAAAAAACCCATCATGAGCCATTGAGCTTTATGCTACAAAAAACCCCATCGTGAACCATTGAACTCTATGCTACAAAAAACCCCATCATGAACTATTGAACTCTATGCTACAAAAACCCCATTATGAACCATTGAACTCTCTGCTACAAAAAACCCCATCATGAACTATTGAACTCTATGCTAAAAAAAACCCATCGTGAACCATTGAACTCTATGCTACAAAAAACCCCATCATGAACCATTGAACTCTATGCTACAAAAACCCCATAATGAACCATTGAACTCTCTGCTACAGAAAACCCCATCATGAACTATTGAACTCTATGCTAAAAAAAACCCATCATGAACCATTGAACTCTATGCTACAAAAACCCCATCATGAACCATTCAATTCTATGCTACAAAAACCCCACCATGAACCATTGAACTCTATGCTACAAAAACTCCACCATGAACCATTGAACTCTATGCTACAAAAAAAAACCCATCATGAACCATTGAACTCTATGCTACAAAAACCCCATTATGAACCTTTGAACTCTATGCTACAAAAAACCCCATCATGAACCATTGAACCTTATGCTACAAAAAACCCCATCATGAACCATTGAACTCTATGCTACAAAAATCCCACCATGAACCATTGAACTCTATGCTACAAAAAACCCCACCATGAAATATTGAACTCTATGCTACAAAAAACCCCATCATGAACCATTGAACTCTATGCTACAAAAAAACCCACCATGAACCATTGAACTCTATGCTACAAAAAACCCCATCATGAACTATTGAACTCTATGCTACAAAAAACCCCATCATGAACCATTGAACTCTATGCTACAAAAAACCCCATCATGAACCATTGAACTATATGTTATGCTAGGCTTTTTAGAAGAAAAACACAAATCTTTGTTTAAATCACATGTGTAAAATGAGCTTTTCTATTGGTTCAAGGCCTTCACTATTTATAAAGCATGCATTTGATCATTTTAAGGACAAATCTCATATCCCATATATCATCATGGACCTGTGTGCTCAGACAGCTTCAGCTACGATATGTTACAATTTGTATCTAAGTTTATAGCTTTCGTATACTTCAAATTATGGCGTGAGAGGTTGAGTGGTTAGGCTGCCAGACTGGGGATCACGAGGTCCCGGGTTCAAATTCTAGCAACTCTAGGTCCAACGTTGTGTTTCTTGGGAAAGACACTTTGCACAGCATTTTCCCCACTCGACACAGGTGAAAATGGGTACAAGCGCTAGCTTGGTAGTAAAAACCTGCGTCAGACTAGCTAGCGTCCTGTCCAGGAGCTGAATATCATCACCTGTTCCGCTTCACGCTATAGAAATCGGGATAAGCTCCAGCTCTATGGGCTGTAATGGCCTTGAAGGAACTTTTATACCTCATACCATCGTTGCTGTTCGCTATCTGCTCCCACAGAATCTGGCAACTTTTGAGTAAGAAATTACAAAAAAAATTGTTTTATGAATAACAGTTGAATGTAATGTTCACCGCTATGTGT
Organism: Doris montereyensis; assembly: GCA_037039925.1. NCBI lineage: Eukaryota > Metazoa > Mollusca > Gastropoda > Nudibranchia > Dorididae > Doris > Doris montereyensis. Next base: position 5,822 of record JAXRKP010001384.1, on the reverse strand, counting down.
AGAGCAGAGAAGTGTTACAGTCATTTTCACTGTTTGACTCTGACTAATAATTTAGATAATATATTAGTAATATAATAGGATTAGTTTGTTTCTTTGAAATTTACCCCGTCCACCATTGCGGTGATCTCAGAGTGACAACAAGATGAAAAATAAGTAAAAGAAGGAAAGGAAAGAAGTAGGACCTCTACCAGCAATGCCCGCCAACTGCCCGCAATTTAATAGGAAATGACATTAAATAATGTTAAAGCCCCATAGGAACAAAGGCAAGACAAATACAAGGAATAGACAGAAAAAAAATCTTAGCCACCATGGCGGTTGAACCCGCGACCTCTGAGTCGGCACCCATCGCCTCATCATGAAAAGAAAGCCTGCTACTGACAGAGCTAACTACACTTCTTAAAAAAGGGAGTTTCATTAACAAGATCTTTCACACAAATCCAATCATGACTAGCAGTAATATAATCGTAGTAAAAGTAACAGAGATTTGTTTGTTTGTTTCTTTGAAATTTACCCTGTCCAACATTACAGTGATCTCAGTGTGAATTAAGAGGAAACAGCAAGATGAAAGATAAGTGAAAACAGAAGGAAAGGAAAGAAGTAGGACCTACCAGCAGCACCTGTCAACTGCCCGCAGGAACAGAGGAAACTTTTAATTACATACAAATCAACCTGAAACAGCAGGATGATAAACAGTGAAAGAATGATAGGAACGAAAGTAGGAGTTACCAGTAAAAGGTAAAGTTCCGAAGCTTATCCCGGTGTTTCAACGGAGTAAAGTGGAACAAGTGAGAATAATCCTGGCCAGGACGCTAATCTGACACAGGTTTTCACTCCAAAGCGAGCGCTTGTACCCATTTGTACTTAGGTAGAATGGGGAAAATGCATATTAAGTGTCTTCCCAAGGAACACAACGTCGGACCTAGCTTTGCCAGGATTCGAACCCGGGACCTCATGATTCCCGGGACAGCAATCTAACCGCTCAGCCACTGACGCCACTAGGACCTACCAGTAGCACCAAGACAACAGCCCATAGCCTGAGACGTAAGAGAAGGAAAAAGACAAAAGAGAGAGTGGCAGAGAGATCCATTGACACCGGAAACTGCCGACAAATACTCACGATGAGAATCTGATGAACGAGAACCAGAATAGTGTGGGACTTTCCAGTTCCCGGGGGTCCTTGCAGAAGGCAAACCCTTGGCTGGCTGGGATACTCTAGAACCGCCTGGCATATGGCTGTCACAGCCACAGCTTGTTCTTTGTTCAGGGTCTAAATCACACATGGAATAAACACACGTGAGTTGGTCACATATGGATTGAACACACATGGATTGAACACACATGAAATGAGCACACATGGAATAAACACACATGAGTTGAACACACATATTTGAACACACATGGAATATACACACATGGAATAAACACACACGGAATGAAAACACATGAATTGATTTACTTGTTTCATTGAAATTTACCCCGTCTCCCATTGTGGCGATCTCAGGGTGAATTAAGAGGAAACAGCAAGATGAAAGAGAATTGAATGAAAGGAAAGAAAAATGACCTACCAGCAGGCCCACCAACTGCCTGCACATGAATTGAACAGACATGAGTTGAACACATATGAATTGAACACACAAGCAAAGAACGCACATCAGTTGAAGACAGATGAGTTAAACACGCTAAGGATTGAATATGCATGGATTGAACACACTCAGGAAGAGTGTTTAATAAAATGATGACTTACAGAATCCATTCCAAATAATGTACTTAATATGTTTTAAGGTACTAGTTGGCAGCTATGTCAAAGGAAAGATACTTCACTCTGCTTTCCACATTTGACCTAGATGTCAATAAGCATCCCCTTGTCAAGAATGTTAGCACATAAAAGCGCCTAACAAGGAGCTGTACTTTGTATACTCCCTAAGGAGCTGTACTGTGTATACTCCCTAAGGAGCTGTGCTGTGTATACTCCCTAAGCAGCTTTACTGTGTATACTCTCTAAGGAGCTGTACTGTGTATACTCCCTAAGGAGCTGTGCTGTGTATACTTCCTAAGGAGCTTTACTGTGTATACTCTTTAAGGAGCTGCACTGTGAATACTCCCTAAGGAGCTGTACTGTGTATACTCTTTAAGGAGCTGTACTGTGTATACTCCCTAAGGAGCTGTACTGTGTATACTCTTTAAGGAGCTGTACTGTGTATACTCCCTAAGGAGATGTACTGTGTATACTCACTAAGGAGCTGTACTGTGTATACTCTTTAAGGAGCTGTACTGTTGAGAGTAACTTATTGATAATAAACAAATCCAAGAAAAATTGCCTTCTTTGGACAATAAAGATTATTATTAAGATAAGATAAGTTAAGATACAACCTTTATTGTCCAAACAGTGGCAGATTGTCTTGGTATGAAATACAACTCTTTTACTAGACATAAATTATTCTTCCCACATAAACAGCAAATGCACATTTCAGCATTACGCGATTAAAATATAAAATAAACCACATAAAAAGAAAAGAAAAAAGAAGAAAAACAAGAAAAAAATGGCTGTTGGAGGGAAGGAAGGGGGGGAATGTAAAGTCAGTGAGCCTGTAGTTTTGCAGGGATATCCGGGTTATGAATCCATCTTAAATATCCTTGCCTTTACCCCACACATTTATTGCAATCCTCTTTTCTTACTTTCGGTTCGCTTTCCCCAACAGTGTTTTCAATGCAAAACACCGGATCTCTTCCGTGGGGGTTGATCAGCGCCTTGGAAACTGGGTTCTTGGGAAGGTTGACCAGCGCCTGGAACTGCCGACGCGATGTGATCAGGGAGGTGACACGCTGGCGACATGGAAATGGGAAACAAAATAACGGACGCAGGTCATGCTATCATTTCTTTGTTTGAGTTGAGTTGAGACAGGAAAGTAAGAAGGCATTTTGTGCCGGCATGAAAGAAATTATGGAGGGGTGGGGATCAGGGGGGGGAGGGATCAAGGAGAAGGGGAGATCAGGGAGAAAAGTGGGGTCAGGGGGTGGTGGTGAGGGAAAGAGATTGCAAGTTGAGAACTCAGTTTGCTTGTTCCATTACAACTCACCCCGTCAACCATATGCAGTTATCTCAGGGCGAATTAAAAAGAAACAGGATGATGAAAAGAAAAATACGTGAAAGAGTGAATGGGAAAGAAGTAGGACCTATCAGCAGCTCCCGTCAACCGTACACCTCAGAATTGAGAATGGTAATGGAAAAGCAGCTGGAGATTAGCTGGAAGATTTAGAAAAAGAGACAGATTGAGATTACATTAAACACACTTCAACGACATCCAGGGCGGCATGACCATGACCAGGACTTTGATGTCTGATTTGATTTCACCCACATCCACAACTCAGGTGATCTTGGGGGGGAGGGGGGGGATTGCATAGGATGTTTAATTTTGCCTAAACTGCCCTGTAATCAAACAGCTAAGGGATTGTCTTTGGAGGGGGGGAAGGCAATTTTACCACAAATGGGACAAATCTCGTTTATTGCGTTACTGAATGGAGCAGTTCATTCCCTTCACATTCACACCATAACAAAGGCTTAGTAGCGTTTCTTTCATTTTATAAGATTTGTTTAGAAATGATACTTGTCTAACCTTCAACACATCGGTTGTACCATAAAATTTTGTCTAAAGTACAACAAGTGGTACTCATTTTAATCACTACAAAGTACTCTATGCGGAACATGTGTTTTTGAGGAATTATTGTCAATATTAGCTAAGATCGGAAAAATTTTGTGCACCTGTCATAAGAAAAATAACATCCAGACATGAATATAAGGGACCTGGAGCAGTTGAAATAGGATCGACATGAAGTATTTGATAGCCTCTCAGGATGCTAGTCTAAAGCAGGTTTTTACTCCCAAGCTAGTGCTTGTACCCATTAGCATCTGGGTCAAGGGGGGGAAATGCAGGTTAAGTGTCTTTCCCAAGGAAGAAAACGACGGACCTAGAATTGATAGGATTCGAACCCTGGACTTCATGATTCTAAGTCTGACAGCCTAACCACTAGGCCACCGACGTCATCATGACCAGAAAGGCAAAAGGCAAAGCAGGCGACCACTTTCTGTGGTGGTGGAAATTGGAAGGACAAACAAAGCTTAAAATCAAATCAAAACCAGTGATCAAATGAAATACTATTAAGGGAAAGGGTTGGGGGGGGGGGGGGGGGGGGGGGGAGCATCTGAAGTGACTTTTTTTGCTTTTGAGTTAAGGTTTTTGCTTTTAGTATGTACATGAGTAACTGTCAAAATACAACCATCCTGAATTTTGACCCTTGGATATGAATAAAATCACTCAAAACCTTGCAAATCGTCTTTTCCATTCAATATCTAAAGAGTGACGTCGGGTTTTTTCGATATTTTGGATAGTTTCGTGAATGTACAAAAACAGCGTTTTTATTACAAAAACAAATAATTTCTCAAAAAGTTTACAACATATAAAAAAAACCTGACGCCATTCTATTAACATTGACAAGAGGAACCTGTGTGCCAAATATAATACAAATCGTTCGGTAAATGGCGGAGGAGATAGAATTTTAGTGTGGAAAAACTACATTTCGAGAAAATTGCAAGTAAAAAAATCAACAAAAAATAACACAAAACAGACGCTTCAGACGGGTTTCCCTTGTTGTAGCAGCCCCCTTACTCTTTCAATAGTCTCTGGCATTGTTACTTATGTAAATGGGATTATAAATCTAGGTTTAGATGTGCACTGTTGTGAAAACAGACGTCAAAATGACAATTTTTTTTCTTCTTCCTCTATATCCCATGCTTGTGCGCGTGTTCACATACACACTGACACGTAACGCCTCTTATATCAAACAGCGATGGCCGACGCGTAGATCGGTGTTGGCAAAATAAGGTCAAGTCGTGTGTTGCCACATTTGGCGATGAACCGCCAATATACAGGTTTTTACTGCCATTTTCTCAGTCAGTGTTAGGGTAGTTTATGTCAAAATTTTGATTGTTTTTACCTGCCCTCGCCTACAAAATATTTTGTAAAAAAAAAATTATATGTCATATGGACATTTTTCTGCTATGAACTTGTAGATAAACGACCATTTTATCCGATTATGCAAAGAACAAAAAATCAGCCTTTTGGTCCAAAACTCGCCAGTCCAGGTGCTCCCCTCCTCCCCCTTTAAGCTTGAACTGCCCCCCCCCCCCCCCCCCCCCTGCAAGATACAGTCTCCCAAAGATGACGTCCTGTTACATCACCCGATTACTCAGCTATAAGTAAGTAAAGTTCCTTCAAGGCCATTAGAACCCATAGAGCCGGAGCTTATCCCGGTTTTTGGAACATGAGGTGGAACCGATGATAATGATCACATCCTGGACAGCAGACTTTCACTCCCAAGCTAGTGTTGGTACCCATTTGCACCTGAGTGGAGTGGGAAAATGTGTGTTAAGTGTCTTTCCCAGGGAACGCAACATCAGTCCCTAGCTCTGCTAGGATCAAAACCCTCGGGATCTCAAGATCCCAAGTCTGGCAGCCAAACTACTCGGTCATAGACGTCACAAACACTCACCTTTACTTTCAAGAAATCACAAGGCACAAACGTCTTGTACCTGATACAGATATTGACCTTGAACACCCTCGCTCCTCGATCAATGGGGCCGGGCAAATTTGCTGTCCAAAGGTTGGAAAAAAATACACATTATGGTAAAGATTTCTCTCGATTCATGAAGTCAACATCAAAAATAAAAGTTAATTAGTCACATAATAGTATAAACATCTATATCATGATAGTAGAAAAAGACACTCAAAGTAATACAAACATCCATAAAATTGTCCAAATATCCA
>JAXRKP010001383.1:130000-131040 GCA_037039925.1 Doris montereyensis | reverse complement strand
ACGATTACTATTACTAACATAGATGTTACTATTACTAGTAAAACTACTACTACTACTACTGCTACTACTACTTTTACTACTACTACTTCTACTACTACTACTATTACTCTAATTACTACTACTACTACTACTATTACTACTACTATTACTACTACTACTACTATTACTACTACTACTAATACTACTACTACTACTACTACTACTACTACTACTACTACTACTACTATTTACTATTATTACTGAAGAAGACGAAGATTAGAAGAAAGAAAGAAAGAAGACGAAGATAAAGAAGAAGAAGAAGAAGAAGAAGAAGAAGAAGAAGAAGAAGAAGAAGAAGAGAGAAGAAGGAAGAAGAAGAAGAAGAAGAGAAGAAGAAGAAGAAGAAGAAGAAGAAGAGAAGAAGAAAGAAGAAGAAGAGAAGAAGAGAAGAAGAAGAAGAAGAAGAAGAAGAAGAAGAAGAGAAGAAGAAGAAGAAGAAGAAGAAGAAGAAGAAGAGAGAAGAAGAAGAAGAAGAAGAAGAAGAAGAAGAAGAAGAAGAAGAGAGAAGAAGAAGAAGAAGAAGAAGAAGAAAAGAAGAGAAGAAGAAGAAGAAGAAGAAGAGAGAAGAAGAAATAACATAAATTGAATTTTTATTATTGTTAAATGTTTAAATGGTGTTTGCTCACGTCGACAGGAGGCTACGCTCAACAAGGCCACTATTGAAAGGAATCGAAGCATGGTGATCTTTTGGATGGACAACGGCCGTGGTACTGAAGACTTGATCTTGTTAGACGTCGAAACGAGATGGCATCGTCAAGCTAGGCTGTATATATGTGGTGGTGGTGTTGACAACGATGCAACGTCTCAGGCAGATGGGTAAAGAGTGTCCGCACTTTGTTGGAAACAAGTCAGATGGCGACTTGTGTTCGTTGTCTCTTCGCGTATCGATAGGTTTTTATCTTGATAGCTTGTTGGAACAGTACAAGAAATGGGATACTTATGGATGGATCATATTTGTTAATTCGACAGTCGTTTAAATATATAATGTTCAAATTAGTACG
>JAXRKP010001383.1:117500-127500 GCA_037039925.1 Doris montereyensis | reverse complement strand
GTAATAGTAGTAGTATTAGTAGTGGTAGTAGTAGTAGTAGTAGTTGTAGTAGTAGTAGTAGTAGCACTAGTACTAGTAGTAGTAGTAGTAGTAGTAGTAGTAGTAGTAGTAGTAGTAGTAGTAGTAGTGTGTTGTAGTTGTTGTTGTAGAAGTTTTTAGTATTAGTAGTAGTAGTAGTAGTAAAAGTAGTAGTAATAGTAGTAGTAATAGTAGTAATAGTAGTAGTAGTAGTAGTAGTAGTAGTAGTTAGTAGTAGTAGTAGTAGTAGTAGTAGTAGTAGTAGTAGTAGTAGTAGTAGTAGTAGTAGTAGTATTAGAAACAAGGTTTTAATACATTTTTGTTTTTCTTTTCAGCATTTAGAATCCCACCAGGAGACTACAACGGAACCCCGTCTGATGAGACAACAACTGAAGACTCTAGAACCCCAATATATGAGCGGACAGTAGATTTCACAACCCCACATGTTGAGAAAACAGTAGACTTAAGAACCCCAATTTATGAATGGACAGTTGACTTTACGACCCCAGATGTTGAGAGAACAGAAGACTTAAGAACCCCAATTTATGAATGGACAGTTGATTTTTGTAAGCCCAGATGTTGAGAGAACAGAAGACTTAAGAACAATTTATTAGTTGACTTTACAACCCCATTGTTGAACCAACAGAAGCTTACCAAACCCCATCCTATAACACAATACCACGAAATACAGATAATCCACTACCTATAGATATTGATTACATACTGCGAATTATATGTCCCAGAGGAATACAATTGTTTGGTGAAAGACTTAGATGCTTGTAAAACTTGAATAGACTGCAAACGACTTACTTCCCTTGATTTACTCCTAAGTTAGAAAGAAAACCATCTCACCGGTCATGGCAATATTTATTCAATAATCCACGAATTTACAAGGTTGAGAGTATTTAAATCTATACTGACTTTTTCTTGAAACCGCTTTTGATCAGCAACTTTTCCAAATCTTTTCTCTATTAAATTTATCTATGAAATGCATAGATGTATCAGTCCGATCACATAGAAAATGTATCTGTAGCCAAGAAATAAACAAATAACAACAACCACATCGTTATTTCTGTCTTGTGTATTATTTCTTATTATTTCGTCAAAAATGTATAGTTTGGTCCTGATTATGTAAGGTTGTTGAATACATTGATTTTGTCAGTAATGTGTCGTCTAATTCAAATATTCCGACTGTGTCTCCACCCGTCAGTTTACTACTCCCCCACAATCCCCACCCGCTCGTGACCTTCGTCTGCCATCTATTCATCATGGTGACGTTTAAGTCCCTCTTGGCCATTACGGCTCATAAAGCCGAAGCCTATCCGGTTTCTATAGCTTGAAACAGAACAGATGATAATGTCATCATCTCCTGGACAGGACGCTAGCCTCACGTAGGATTTTACTTTCAAGTTAGTATTGGTACTCATTTGACCCTGACTCGAGTGAGGAAATGTACATTAAGTGCCTTTTCCAAGAGACACAATCTCAGTAATGCTTTGATAGGATTCGAATCCTTGACTTCATGATTCCAAGTCCGACATCTTAACTATTCGGCCGCCAATGTCACTCTCTTGGTATCACAATGCCACTCTCTTGGTATCACCAATGCCACTCTCTTGGTATCACCAATGTCACTCTCTTGGTATCACCAATGCCACTCTCTTGGTAGCGCCAATGTCACTCTCTTGGTATCACCAATGCCACTCTCTTGGTATCACCAATGCCACTCTCTTGGTATCACCAATGTCACTCTCTTGTTATCACCAATGCCACTCTCTTGGTAGCGCCAATGCCATTCTCTTGGTATCACCAATGGTAGCGCCAATGCCAATGCCACTCTCTTGGTAGCGCCAATGCCACTCTCTTGGTATCACCAATGCCACTCTCTTGGTAGCACCAATGCCGCCTCTCTTGATCTCATCTGTAATGCCCTCTCTTGGTATCACCAATGCCACTCTCTTGGTATCACCAATGCCACTCTCTTGGTATCACCAATGCCACTCTCTTGGTAGCACCAATGCCACTCTCTTAGTAGCACCAATGTCCTCCTTGGTAGCACCAATGTCACTCTCTTGGTAGCGCTTGTGCATTCTCTTGGTAGCGCCAATGCCCTGCATTCTCTTTGGTAGCGCCAATGCCTCTCTTGGTAGCACCAATGCCAATATCTTGGCTAGTGCCAATGCCATTCTTTGATAAGCGCCAATGCCACCTCTTGGTGTCACACCAATGCCATGCCAATATCTTAGTAGCGCCAATGCCACTCTCTTGGTAGCGCCAATGCCTTCTCTTGGTAGCGCCAATGCATTTCTTGGTAGCACCAATGCCACTCTCTTGGTAGCGCCAATGCACTGGTAGCGCCCAATGCCACTCTCTTGGTAGCGCCAATGCCACTCTTGGTAGCGCCAATGCCACTCTCTTGGTAAGCATAATGCCATTTTCAGTAGCACCAATGCCATTCTCTTAGTAGCGCCAATGCCACGCTCTTGGTAGCGCCAATGCCATTTCTTGGTAGCACCAATGATTCTCTTGAAAAAGCGCCAATGCCATTTTCTTGGTAGCGATGAAAAAACACTATTGTCTCCAAACAGAACGTAAGTAAACTGTAATGTTATTATATTATACATGTACTGCATTGTGTTTTATGATGTATATCAGTTGTCTGAAAGCATGATGTTATGATGGTATTTTATCCTGACACCACCTACTTTCATGGTTACTCAACAACTGCATGTTTATATATATATAGATATATAATGGATTCCAAATTGGACCTTATCACTCTTATGACAATACCACTTTTAATGAAATTTTAAACCTCACATCTCATTAATCTGTTCACATTGTATTGTCATTATTATTATTATTATTATCCTCACTATCATTATAGCGCTTGCGGTTCCTTTGTGGCTGAGTACGCACACACACACTGTCACATAGATATACAATACATGCACTACTCAGTCAAAAAATATAGAAACACAAACGAGATATATAGAAGATAGTAAGATTTTGAAGACTGCTTATTTAAGCGCGTTTATTTTGTGGCTGAGTAAGTTAGAGTGAAAGGAAGAAAGGTGTACCTACCACGACGAGCAACCGCTAACCTCTCAATCCGGGTCTTCGTAATTTCTTTGAAAAAAAAAAGGAACGGAGCTTTGGATGTTATTTCGGCTAGAGCGTCTGGCAGAGCGAGTGCCTAAACCAGCCAGTCACAAACTGTGTTTCCATCTCCATTCATGCGTGGTAGGCAAGCCACAGCAGTGAGAAGGCTGCCTTTCGCTTCAGCGTCAGTTGCCTTCTCCTTATCGGACACCTCATGACGTATCAGAATCGGAGGTTCGGTAGTCCGGCAGCAAGATATGAGCATCTCAGCAGGTCATTGGTTCAAGCCTCGACGGTTGAAAGAGGGCAAGAGTGTGCATGTGTGTGTGTGTGTGTGTGTGTGCGTGGGAGAGAGTGTGTGTGTGTGAGGAGAGAGTGTGTGTGTGTGTGCGTGGGAGAGAGGTGTGTGTGTGTGCGTGGGAGAGACAGAGTGTGTGTGTGCGTGGGAGAGAGATAGTGTGTGTGTGTGTGCGTGGGAGAAGAGAAGTGTGTGTGTGTGTGCGTGGGAGAGAGAGTGTGTGTGTGTGTGTGTGTGTGCGTGGAGAGAGAGAGAGAGTGTGTGTGTGTGTGCGTGGGAGAGAGAGAGTGTGTGTGTGCGTGGGAGAGAGAGAGTGTGTGTGTGTGTGCGTGGGAGAAGTGTGTGTGTGTGTGGTGGGAGAGAGAGGTGTGTGTGTGCGTGGGAGAGAGAGAGTGTGTGTGTGTGCGTGGGAGAGAGAAGTGTGTGTGTGCGTAGGAGGAGAGAGAGTGTGTGTGTGTGCGTGGGAGAGAGAGAGTGTGTGTGTGTGCGTGGGAGAGAGAGGTGTGTGTGTGTGTGCGTGGGAGAGAGTGTGTGTGTGTGCGTGGGAGAGAGTGTGTGTGTGTGAGTGAGAGAGAGAGAGAGAGAGAGAGAGAGAGAGAGAGAGGCAGACAAACAGACACGATTGTTTGTTTCATTGCAGTTCTAGCAGTCAACCCATCACTTGCAGTGACGTCACTGTCAGGGTGAATTCAGATGGAAGAGCAGCACGAAAGAAGTAGGACCCACCAGTACGTCCAGCCAACCGTCTACAAACAACACACAGACAACAAACTAATAAATGAACACACCATAAAGATGGTATGTATTTCAAGCAAACACCTGTTTTTTTTGCACCATAAAGTAAAAGAATGAGCAGAAAAGACAAGAAAAAAATAACAGGAAAAGAAATAACAACCCACAACAAATAAACATAAAAACGGAATGCCTGAAGGTAAAAACAAACAAACAAATAAAACAAAGACAAAAACCAACAACAAAGAATGCATAACATTGTGTATGGCCAATGTGAAGAGGGCGGTGATGGAAAACATCGACAATTTAAAAACAAAAACAAAACAAAAAAACCCCAAACAAATTGGGAGTGGACAACCAAATTCTACATTCTATAAATTTTCTTCATTCAAGCATAAATTTCACTGGTGCGGTGAGGAATGATAAAGAGATTTTATTTAAGACAATTAAAAAAAACAAAAAAAACAGCCAACCCACTTAAACACAACATCCATACAAACAAACAAACAAACAAACAAACAAACAAACAAACACATTTAAAGCCAACTGCATCTTGTCCTCACCTCACATGTACCTTACTTTTGTGTCGGGGAAAAAAAAGCTAAATGAAACAAACTAGTCAACTAACTGACCAGTGTACACACAATTTGTTTGTCCCTTTGAGATGCTAATTATAGAATCCCGTCCATCATATGCAGTGATCACAGGTTGAATCAAGCGGAAGCAGCTAGATGAAAGATAGTAACATATATTATGAAGGCGAAATATGACAATGAATAAGTGACAACTCCACTAATAAAGACAGAACAAACACGTGACGTTACGGGTATAACCCTTCGTCAGACAACAAACGAGAAATATCTAGAATCTAGATCTAAGTAATAGTAATACCTCCGGCATCACACAACACATATTATGATGATGTGTGAAAGAGTGACAAGAAAGAAGTGGACCCTACGCCCAGTGCCCAACCTTCCACTTCCACCATCGGTCGATTTCATTCAATTTACCCTTCCAACATACACAGTGATCTCACAGTGAATCAAGAGTTGGCAGCAAGATGAAATATAATAATAATATGCATGTCGTGAAAGTAAAAAAAGGTAGAACTAGGTCTAGTGCCCAACACGTAGAAACAGGCTGATGGTTTGTGACTGGGACACGTCCACCACAACAACTACACATCAGTTCTGTATCCATGTAAACAAAAACACAATACAACGACTACACATCAGTTCTGTATCCATGTAAACAAAACAAAATACAACAACTACACATCAGTTCTGTATCCATGTAAACAAAACAAAATACAACGACTACACATCAGTTCTGTATCCATGTAAACAAAACAAACTATAACAACTACACCTCAGTTCTGTATCCATGTAAACAAAACAAAATATAACAACTACACTCAGTTCTGTATCCATGTAAACAAAACAAAATACAACAACTACACATCAGTTCTGTATCCATGTAAACAAAACACAATACAACAACTACACATCAGTTCTGTATCCATGTAAACAAAACAAAATACAACAACTACACATCAGTTCTGTATCCATGTAAACAAAACACAATACAACGACACCCCCAGTTCTGTATCCATGTAAACAAACACAATACAACGACTACACATCAGTTCTGTATCCATGTAAACAAAACAAAATACAACAACTACACATCAGTTCTGTATCCATGTAAACAAAACAAAATATAACGACCACACATCAGTTCTGTATCCATGTAAACAAAACAAACTATAACAACTACACCTCAGTTCTGTATCCATGTAAACAAAACAAAATATAACAACTACACCTCAGTTCTGTATCCATGTAAACAAAACAAAATACAACAACTACACATCAGTTCTGTATCCATGTAAACAAAACACAATACAACAACTACACATCAGTTCTGTATCCATGTAAACAAAACAAAATACAACAACTACACATCAGTTCTGTATCCATGTAAACAAAACACAATACAACGACACCCAGTTCTGTATCCATGTAAACAAAACACAATACAACGACTACACATCAGTTCTGTATCCATGTAAACAAAACAAAATACAACAACTACACATCAGTTCTGTATCCATGTAAACAAAACAAAATATAACGACAAAACACACATCAGTTCTGTATCCATGTAAACAAAACAAACTATAACAACTACACCTCAGTTCTGTATCCATGTAAACAAAACAAAATATAACAACTACACCTCAGTTCTGTATCCATGTAAACAAAAACAAAATACAACAACTACACATCAGTTCTGTATCCATGTAAACAAAACACAATACAACAACTACACATCAGTTCTGTATCCATGTAAACAAAACACAATACAACAACTACACATCAGTTCTGTATCCATGTAAACAAAACACAATACAACAACTACACATCAGTTCTGTATCCATGTAAACAAAACACAATACAACAACACCCCAGTTCTGTATCCATGTAAACAAAACACAATACAACAACTACACATTCTGTATCCATGTAAACAAAAAAAATACAACAACCACACCCCAGTTCTGTGTATCCATGTAAACAAAACACAATACAAGTACACCCCAGTTCTGTATCCATGTAAACAAAACAAAATATAACGACTACACCTCAGTTCTGTATCCATGTAAACAAAACACAATACAACGACTACACCTCAATTCTGTATCCATGTAAACAAAACAAAATATAACAACTACACATCAGTTCTGTATCCATGTAAACAAAACAAAATACAACAACTACACATCAGTTCTGTATCCATGTAAACAAAACACAATACAACGACTACACCTCAATTCTGTATCCATGTAAACAAAACAAAATACAACAACTACACCCCAGTTCTGTATCCATGTAAACATAACACAATAAACAACTACACATCAGTTCTGTATCCATGTAAACAAAACAAAATATAACGACTACACCTCAGTTCTGTATCCATGTAAACAAAACACAATATAACGACTACACCTCAGTTTTGTATCCATGTAAACAAAACACAATATAACGACTACACCTCAGTTCCGTATCCATGTACAAAAAATCCCCAACAGAACAAAACAAAATAACCCAAAAATAACTGAGCATTTTTACCATCAAAAACATCACAGCAACTTCTTAACTGAAGACTTTGTATGTAAGGATAACAAAAGACAGTTGGATAACAACACAGCATTTCTAAAAACATAACATTATAACATTGAAACACAACGCTTTCTAGCTAATATGATCCATATATATATATATATATATAATTATCAAGCTGAACATTTCTAGCTTTGAGCGCTTTTAATAACACAGAAACCACTGCAGCCACAATCTCCATGTGATGCATGTAGATATGAAAGAGACTGCTTCAGGTTCTTACCGAATAAACTCTTGGATCAAATTAGTATCTTAATTGATTGGAAAAAGATTGTTTGCCTCACGATCCACAAAACTTTTGATTGTTTCTAGATCTAATTTCTCGATTTCAGTCATTACGATGAAAAGAGAACACCTAATTTCAGTACCGAGTACTAGGATAAGAACTTTGCATAAATTCAGTGTTAAGTACTAATTTGATCTAAAGATTGTACTTGACATCACCCGTAACCGATACAATGGTTTGTGAGTTAACCACAGTCAAAGCACAAAGACCCAGTTTTATAATATAACAAAGTTTGTTTCTTTTGAAATTTACCCTGTCCACCATGGCGTGTGATCTCAGGGGTGATTTAAGAGGTGACAACAAGATGAAAAGTAAGTGAAAGAAGGAAAGGAAAGAAGTAGGACCTACCAGAAGAGCCCCCAACCATCAACATGTAATAAACAGAAATCCTAATGCAGCATGATATACGGGCATGCTTGTAGAGTATATATATATATATTAGTACACGCCTGGTGATTTCATGTCTAGCACACAACTACAAACAGTCAAACAGTGACGCTTCAATATTCAATAAATGGTGAAATAAGAAGGGAAAAAAGGCCTAATAAAGTATTGAAATACAAATCAATCATAAATGTGTAACATAGCATATGTGTATGTACGTACGTGCGTACGTATGCATGTGTTGTAGTGTATACTACTATTACTGTATACATTTTGCATGCATGCAAATAATATATCATTCATGTTATGTTATAACAATATATGAACATGTTAATGTTATGTAATGATAATGCACCTGTAAAGACAAAATCATTGATAACAGGTTATTTACACACACAGGTCGCTAAGCACTGACTGCACAACATCAAAAAATTTCACACACACACACACACACACACACACAGACATAAACACATAGTAGACGTAAACAAAAAAGACAAAACAAAGCAACAAAAAACAATAATTTAAGACAGAAACAAAACAAGTCAGGGTCTTCAACTGACAATTCTACACTCAAATGAAAGCTTCATTAGGGTGAGTCACACCAGAAGCGTGAGAGCGGGATTGAGCGAGAGCGAGATTAAATAATATAAATGTTTCTGTTGCGTCGGCCATACCAAGCGCAGATCTCTCTTTGCGTTAGCGATACAGTTAGGTCCTGATGTTCCTTCACGCTTCCCCGCTCAGAGCGACAAAAGACAAGGACGAAACCTTGAACTGTTGGTTGTGTCAACACGTGTGTTCACAATTTTTTCAGTCTCTCAAAGAATTGCATAGATCCTCTATCTTTTTAAGCTATGGATGCAGATAAAACTACAGAATTTATTGGGAAGCATTCTGTAACAAGACCGAAATCTTTCCTCCTCTTCTTTGAACTCACTTGCCAGATGATGCTATTGCCCGAAAGTTTCTCTCCTTGCATTGATGGGATGTACCGAGTATTGTCTGGTTTACCTAGAATGAATCTGTATCGCAAATATGGTCAACTTTCTACTAGTCCAAACACTAGACACTGTCGATTTTAAGCTACAGACTAGCGGAAAAGATGCGTGATCCCATGGCCACTTTCCAGTTTACCGTCAACTTCGAGTTGCATTCTCACTAGCTTGCCGCTCGAAAAGTGAAGCTCAGTGTGGCCACCCCAAAAGCTATCGCATGAACTTCCAGTCTCGCTTACATCTACTTCAGCTGCAGCTCCCGCTCTCTGTGTGGCTCGCACTTAGACATATACATTAACTTTCTCAGTTCTCAAACTATTTCCTAGTCATTCCGATGTGCATTGAAAGCCTGTCATTGAATTGCACTTGCAAAACAATATTATATCAAGCTCTAGTTAAGTAAAGTATTGTGGCATTGGTGGTGGCCGAACGGGCAGGCTGCCGGATTGGGGATCATGAGGTCCCGAGTTTGAATCCTAGCAAACAGCTAGGTTTCTAAGTTGTATTCGTTCGGAAAGCCACTCAACTCGTATCCCCCCCCCCCCCTCGAACCAAGGTGCAAAACGGGTACAGGCACTGGCCAGGAGGCGATTAGTAATTGTCATGCGTTAAGCTTCACGCTATTGAATGGCCTTAAAGGAACTTTACTTTAAGTTTAAGCACACATTGAACCACTTGAGTGATTACGCTTGCAACAAACATAAACATTAAACTTTAGTTTAGTAAAGTCTTAGAATTTGCAAGAAGGATGTTGTAGTTTAGTAAAAGGGGGGGGTGGGTGTGAGAATCAATGATCAACTCATGTTTTGTACAATGTATACACAAAAAAATTAAATAAATAACATATGCTCTAAGCGTAATCTGGGTGTAAGCGTAGCCAAGCAAAATAATGGTGATATTTATCTGTATAACATACAAAAATACACATTATATAATAATATATGTATATTATCATAATTTATATGCAAAAGCAAAGCAACCGTGTGAAGTCCAACAC